>AMYF01000097.1:0-122248 GCA_000315175.1 Herpotrichiellaceae sp. UM238 | reverse complement strand
ACCTAGTCTTTTATAAATCACTTCTTAAAAAAGCTTCTTAAAAAACTAATACCGTTAAAATAATACCTATAGACCTTAAGGACTCTAAGTTCTATAACGTTAAAGCTATCCTTAATACTAAGAAAATAAAAAGAAAAATATACTACCTAATTAAATAGTTAGGGTACGACTCATTAGAAAATATATAGGAACTAAGAGAGAACCTCTTATTAGAAATACTAAGGGTCTTTATAAAATAACCTAGAAAGAAAGGGCCACCTTTAGCTACTACCCTATATAACTTCCGATACGATAGGTATTAGGTATACGCGTGCGATAAATGCCTAACCGCGAGGAAAGGACCTAGATAAGCCCCGGACGTCGAGTTAGGAGGACTACGGCTGTAGTATCTCGCCCTAGTTAAGTTACTAGATATAAAACTTATAGTCTAGCTAGAATATATTATTATCACCTAGGGTAATCTCCTACCCCTCGAGCACCTTCTTAAAAACACCTAGCGTAAGTATTTCGCGTTTTAACATCCTATCTATTCGATTATCTAGCTCAGCGATCGACTCTTTAATTCTAGCCTACTCCTACTTAGCCGCGGCTAAGGCCGCCCGTAGTCTAGCGATTTCTAATAACTTTTAGCGACGCTTCTTTTACTCCGCCTTTTTCAGCTCCCCTACTTTTCGCAGCTCCTCTAGGGAGAAAGTTCTATTATAGTTCCGGTGGTTTAGTATACATTCTATACACTTTACCGATTACTCTCGAGAATAGTAATACTCGACGCCCGCGTTAATATACGGGGTATACGACACTATAGCCTTAACGTCTAGCGAGATAATATATAACGTAAGCTTACGATCGCGGTTCGACTTTAATTTCTTAGGTTTTAACGACGAGGGCTTACGCTTTCGTTTACTAAGGACCTTCTATATAGTTAGCTATAGGAAAGAGAAACAATAAGCAGCAGCGGACAACTCACTATTTATACACTTGCGAGGACGCAATCAGGCTAGAGAGGGGAAAGTATTACGACTTAGCCGCTTTACGACCACCTACACTATCCTCCTAAGGAAGAGGAAGGTATAACGGATAGCACGTAACTTCCGAAAGAGGAAACACCTAGAGAGATAGAGAGGTAGAAATAACCTTACCACCTTACTAACTAACCATACTATGTTTCCTAATACGGGATAAGGGAACTACTATATAGATCACGAATCTCCTATATTTATAGACTAGCGTAGTCAACTTAAGTACATAATCCGATACTTAATCTGTTCCTACGAACCTCTATTCTAGTTATACTATATCCCCTTTCCTTAAAAGACCTAACCTAGTGGGCCGTAACACCTAGTCGTAGACGGTTTATAATAAAAATATAGTATAGAACCGTATACGTATACTTTAAATATAATAAAAAAGAGTATCTTACCGAGCGATACTATTAATATAGAAACAGCCGCTCCCTAAGAGAACGCTCTCTAATACTAATAGAACGCTAAAGTATAAAAAGAGAGCGTTCTAATAGCTTTTAAGCCCGAAATTCCTTTCGCTCTAAATTAAGCTAATAGAAGAAAGCTATCGCCTTTAAAACGAGAAACTAAATAGCCTAATAATAAAGGAAGTAATTAATAGGCCTATACCCTTATCTACTTCTAATCTAGAACTATAGTAATCGGCGATAAGAATAAAAGATAATTAACTAGACCGCCTAAGTTACTATTTTATAACTTAAACTAACGGAAATAACCTCTTAATAGTAGAGGGAGAATTAATTAATAAAGGAAGAAGGATTAATATTTTAATTTTAGTTAATTTAGAGGTAGATAGAGACTATATCTCCTTAGACCTAATTTACCGCGCGGCTCTCCCTATATAACCGTAAATAATAGGGCTAGAATAGGTATAAGTAGCGGATAGCGGTATAGTACGTTTCCCTAGTATTACTAATTATAGTATAGATCTCTACGGCTATAAGTATTATATTATACCGTAAGTCCTAGATATTACTAATTTTAACCTAATTCTAGGAATACCTTAGTTACGATAGTATAAGCTTATAGTAGATTAAAATAACTTAAGCTTAATACTTATAATAGCTAGCCGCGAATATAACCTTAGGCTTAGGCCTCTAATACGATACTTTAATATATCCGCCTTTAGTAACGAACTTATAATAGCGATTTAAGTTAAAAGAGCTATTTAAAAGTCTACTAGTTTAATTTATATTACTAGAATTATAACTATATTAAAGGAAGAGCTATTATATTAGCCGAAGATAAAAAAGAAAGGAATATAAATATATAAAGATACGGACCTTTACGCTATTTAATATACGTTAGATTAATTCTTAGCTATATTTTAAGAAGATCTATCTAAAACCTTACCTCCCTTAAGATATACTAAATATACTATTAATACCGGGAACGCTAAATTAATAAATATTAATACGTATTCCCTTTCCCTTATTTACCTAAAAGAGTAGTTAAAATAGATTTAGTAAATACTCGCCTAGGGAATTATCTAAGAATTAATAAGCCCCTAGGAATTCCCTACTATTTTCGTTAAGAAACTAAGAGGTAAGTAGAGGATATATATTAACTATTAAGCGTTAAATATAGTAACGTAAAAGAACGATTACCTTTTCCCTTAAATCTAAGAATACCTTAATTTAATTAGAAATATACGTTACCTATCTAAGATAAATCTAATATAAGAGTACTATTAAGTCCGCGTTAATAATAAGAGCCGAGAGAAGACGGCTTTTAATACTAGGAAAGGGAAGTACGAATTCCTTACGATACCTTTTAGGCTATATAACGCTCCTACTACCTTTTAAACCCTTATAAATCGGACTCTCCGAGTATAACTAGGGAAATTAGTTATTATCTACCTTAACGATATCGTTATTTACTCTAATAGCCTTAAAGAATACTTATAATATATTATAAAGGTTTATAAAAGATTATAGGATACTTACTTATACGCGCGCCCGTTTAAGTATCTTTTCGATACTTCCTAACTCGAATTCTACGAATATACTATAGAAAATAAACTTATTAAACCTCTCGCTTCTAAGATTAAGACTATCCTAGAATAGCCTATCTTAAAAAATATTTACGAAGTCCGCTAATTTATTAAACTAGCTTTCTACTATTAACGATTTATACGATACTTCTCTAAGATTACCGTACCCCTTTTTAAACTTCTAAAGGAAAGCGACGCTAAGCTAAGAGTAAAGCGGTACTATCGGATTATATAGATAGCTTAGGCGAATATAGCGTTTAAAAGATATAAATACTTACTTACTAAGAGCCCTATTCTAAGAGCTTTAAATATAATAAGGCCCTTTATTATTAGTATAGACTATAGCGAATACGCTTTAGAGTACGAGCTTAGCTAAGTTAATATAGCTATAAGGAAGCTATACCTAGTTACTTTTAACGAACGGAAACTTAGTTCCGTAGAGGTTAATTACCTTATTTACGAAAAGAAGCTACTCGCGGTAAAGTATACTCTTATAATTTAAAACTATTACGTAGATAATAGCTACGAAATTACGATATATATAAACTATAAGAGTCTAAAATATATATAAACCGTTAAGTATATTTTATAAAGAATCGCTTACTAGATTTATAAATTCTAATAATATAACCTTAATATTAAGTACTAAAAAGGGGCTAATAATATTATAGCGGATACTATTAGTTAACGCTCCGATTAGATAAAAGAAGGCCTACGAAATATAACTATTCTTCCCTTCTCCGGAATAGAGAAGGTAGCCTACTTATACTTAGTAAAAGGGTATAATAAAGATAACTAGGCCGCCTATATAAGGAGGTTCCTCGCGGAAGGTATAAAACTACTCGCGACTATTACTAAAGACGTAAAATTAATAAAATTTACGTTTTCTTACGAAACTAACGAAAAGAATCTCTATCGTATTAAAAATAACTAACTATCTCCTTATATCTCCTATATAGCCTAAGCCGACTTTCTAAAAGACCTATACTCTCGTTATAGTTACCTAGGATTCCTCGGTTTAAAAGAAGTTACTAAGGAACGTAGATAGTAATATAATATTAAAAGAGATATTAAGAATTATATATATATATACTCCTAGTACTAGTATAGCTAACGGTTTCGTCTCTTTTAAGAGCCGAAAAACCCTTAGGTCCTAATAATAAGTAAATTTAAACTATTTAATTAATAGGCTATTAACCTAATTAGCCCTCTTTTATAAATACCTAAAGGCAACCGTTAGATCCTAACCTATATAGAATATCTTACTATATAGTTAGTAGCTATCCCTCTAGCTAATACTTAAGCTAAAATAGTAGCTACCGCCCTATACGACTATATTATAATAGTATATAAACTACTAAAGGAAATCTTATTTAATAACGGTAATAACCTAGTAAGATAGGTATTATTAGATTACCTAAAGATCCTCGCGGTTCGCTACTAATTTACTATACTATACTACCCGAGAACTAATAGAAAAGTAGAAAATCTAAATAGATTATTAGGTAATATTCTTACTAAGATATTAATTAATAAACCTATTAGGATTTAGAATTAATTCCTATAGTAAGCTATCTTTGCTATAAGAGTTAGAATCTATAGTAGGATAGAGTAATCCCCCTATTTTCTACTATATAGTCGCTACCCTCGCCTACTAACGGATAAGAATAATCTATAACCTCTATTAGTAAATAGATAGAATAAAGATTAAGTAATTAAGCGAGTAAGTACGATAAAACACGCTTAAATCGAAGTAAACCTTAAATTATTAAAGAAGGCCGAAAAGAGCCGGAAGATTCGTACTAAACGCGTAAAATTATACGATATTATAGAAGAAGATTAGATTCTAGTAAGAGCTAAAAGCCGAAATAAGTTTAAACCCCGATAGTATAAACCTTATAAGGTACTATAAAGATACTATCTAGAAACCTATATCTTAGCCTAGCCTAATAGCTAAGTAGTAAAGCTACTTATTAACGGATAGAGACTAGTAAAAGTAAATATAAAAGAAGAAGATATTAAGATATTATAAAGCTCTTCTAAGCTCTAGGTATCCCTATATTAAAGAGGGATTAAGTTAATAGAAGCTTCGCTAGAAGTTAAAGTACTACTATAAGAAGAGGAACGTAAAGTTTCTTCTTACGATAAATTAGTAGCTATACTTACTACTAAATAGAAGAAGCTATTCTTAGACGAGAATATAATAGAAGTTAAAGGCGATATTAACTAAGAAGAGGTTAACGCCCTATAAAGAGGTATTTTAAAGAGTATTAAGGACTAGAGACGAGAGCGGAATAATAAAAGCTTTATACTAAATAATACTACTACTACCGTTTTATAAATATAAGCTAAAGCGGACTTATTTAAAGACGCTATAGAAGAGCTATAAAAAGACTTATTATAAAAGAATAAGGGATACTAAACGAAGCCTATTATACTAATAGAATTTAATAGAATAGTACCTCTAATTACGGAATAACCGCTAAGCCTATAGGAAAATATAAATATATAATAACTTCTAGAGGAAGTAATAAATATTAATACGACTCTATCCTTTATAAACGAAGGAGATATTACTATAGTATAGCTAGCGGAATAAAAATAACTAACCTTAGAAATACTAAAACGAGGTAATAAATTATAGAATAGTAATAAATAAACTAATTAGTAGAAAGAAAGAGATATTAGCTTATTAAAATAAACGAGGCCCTTTACTAGATACAGCTTACGATAATAACCTAAGAAAATTAGGCTAGAAGACTAATATTAAAAAGAAAAATATAATAAAAACTAGGTAGTAAAGGGGAATAATAGGAAATAAAGAATAAAATTTAATAATAATAAAAACGGAAAAGGTAAAATTAAAGAATAATATAATAAGGAAAAGGAAAATTAAGAGAATAAATAGGTAAAAGAAATAGGGAAAACATTTAGAAAAGACTAAATAGAGGGATATACTCTAGTAATTTAGTTCTATAGAATTATAAAAGTTTAAGGACTACTACGAAAAGAATTTTATATAAATCTCGTATTTTTACGGAACTTTAAAGAATATTAAACGAAAAAGAATAGATTATACGAGAACGAGCGAAATATAGAAACTTAAGGAATACTAAAGGAAATATTAGAGATAAGTCTATAATTAGATTTATAGAAATCTAAGGAATATTAAAAGAAAAGGAGGTAAAAACGTTCGCGAAACTATACTATAGAGAATTACGGAATTTTAAGGAATATTAAGGAAAAATAAGGAATTATAAGGAAATATAAAATATAGAAAAATATAAGAAAAGAAAGAGAATATAGTGATTTTATTATCTATTTTACTATTAAATTCTACTTTAAAAGTATTATTATTTACTAAAGCTTATAAGTCGTACTAGCTTATAAGTTAAACTTCTTCTTAAGTATTAGTAACTTAATCTTATTAAAACTACTAAAATTATAGGAATTTACGGAACTTTACTATTATCTATAGTACTCTTAAGTACTATTTACTATTATTACTATCCTAAATCTTATTATAAGTAAGACTAGGCCTCTTTTAAAACGATATTAATCCTACTAACTTAACCTTTTACTTTTTAGTATATCGTCGCTACTTTTTCTTAGTATTACGCCTCTTAACTTCTAATTAATATTAGCGCTAAAAAATGCGGAAATTTATAGAATACTATACTTACCTACTTAAACGTTCGGTAAACTATATTCTAAAGCGCTTTTACTTTAGATATAATTAGCGTATACTAGTATTCGATTAGCTAAAAAATTACGAAATATTATAGGACTTTTTATATACCTCTATAATAAATACTAGAACTAGTAGAAAAACACTCTTTAAATAGACTATTTCCTTTTACGTAAGATATATATATACTACCGCTCTTATACTTAACTTTACCCTTAACCTATACTAAATAAGCTTTATCTTAGATTTTATTAAACGCCTTTATATCCTATATAGTAGGCTCGACTTTAAATCTTAAATATTAGCTATATTTTTACGTAAAAATACGAAAACTTACGCTTCTTTATCTTAATATTTCGCTTTTTATACTAGAATAAAGACTTAATTTTCGGTTTTCGTTTTATCTTTAACCCTACTAGTAATCTACCTAATTTTATAAGAGTTTACGGAATATTAACCTTAGGTATAGGAGCCTAAGTCCTATTAGCACGCGGTATAGAAGTTTATAATACCTTAGCTACTTATTACGCTTCTTATACTTGATTACTTCGTTAACTAGGTATATTAGAGAAATATTACCGATAAGGGCGCGCTAAAGGGAGCGCGTATAGGAGATATATACGAGAAGCTAAGGGACAGCACGTAATCTTAGGAATAAGGGGAACTTTATAGGAGCTAGAGGAACTTAACCCTCTAGCGTTCGGTTAATATCCTAGATAGGGCTATAAATAGCTAGATAACCTTATCCCCTACGCCTTTCTCTACTTTCGTAAACCTCGGCTACTATCTATAGTGATAATTTCGAACGCTCTACTACTTATAGAAGTAGCGGAGACGGGCTAGGGGCTATAGTTAATACACGCAGCGCGACTATACTAGGAGTATCCGATTCGCCTAAGGGGAGCGTACGAGCCGTACCCGGTAAGATATAAATTCCTATTAGAATCTCTAACGATACGGAATTAGTTAAATAGACGACCGAAACGGTTACGAAGACCCTTAAAGAGAAGTATACTAGATTAATATAACTGCTTAGAGAGAAGCGTTAGCGTAAAGAGATTAAGATTATAAAGAGATAACTTACTAGGCTAAAGCCTATAAGTACCGTAAGCGAGACTTATACGAGATATAAGCGAAACGTATCGTAGATACTTAAGTATTATCCCCTTTAAGTGCTAGTCTTTTAACTAGTAATACCCCTATTATTCGAAAGAAAATCGGTTAAAGAACTAAGTAAATATAAGGTAGGATAAAAGATTTACCTTAAGGTAATCTATACCTATAATAACGAGTAGCGAATTTAGTAAGCTATAACCTACCTTAAGTCCTACGCTAGAGATACCTAGGCTAGAAGAGAGATAACCCCTAGAACCTAGGATAAGTATATTCTTATACTGCGAACTATAGTCGTTAATTCTACGAACCGTATAGGGTACGTAACTCTACGGCTAAAAGAAGTAAAATAATAAAAGGACTAAGGGGTCTAAGACTTTATTAAATATATTAAAGAGCTTAAGAAAGATATTCTATAGTAGGAAATTAGTAGATAGAAAGCGTAGGACCTTCTTAATAGCTTAAAGCTAGAATTACGAATAGAGGTAATAAGAGAGAATAAGGAAATTATTAGCCGAGATTAGGTTATTACTATAGCTTAGAGATAAGAGGAACTACTAGTATAATAGGCGCGAGAGGCGCGAGATAAACTACGAGCGCGTTCGCCTAGCCGAAGCACCGCGGGCGGTACGTAACGTACGAGGCTATTTAAGCCTCGTTCTTAACCGTTACTCTACTACGAGAAGAAGCCGTTTATACCTTCTAGGAATAGGAGGGGAGTTAAGTACTATAACTATAGAAGGAGAGGCTACTACGCTACTAACTATAAATAGCTACGAAAGCCTAAGCGGCCCGTAAGCGAGACCTAAAAGAGGTTAAAAAACTAAGTCCTAGCGTTATTAGTGCTCTTATAACGCTAAAAATATAAGAGAAGAGCGGTTTAGATAAAGAACCTAGAGTTATTATAGCGAAATTACTATTATAGACCCTATAAGGGTAGAGAGGCCTATAAGCCCTAATTAATAGCGGTGCGGAGAGAAACTTTATCTCCTAACTAGTTATAGTTATAGAAGGGATATAACCTATATAGGCCGGAGAGTCGGTATATACTATAGTAGAATAGAGAGTCTCGATACTCAAGTATTACTTATATATAATAACTACTACGGATATAAGAGGTAAGATAAGAGAATAGTAATACGCGTTTCTTACTACTATAATCTAAGGATATAATACTATTCTAGGTATTCTATAGCTAGTAGAAGCTAACTTAGAGTATAACTAAGTAGAGAACGCTTAGTACTATTAAGCTAGCCTAAAACTTAAGAAGATACGGGCCCGAGAAGTTAAACGCCTAGGGAAAGAATCCTAGGTAATAGTGCTATATACCCGGCCTAATAAGGCGGCTAGTACGAGACCCGCAGGCGAGACGCATACGGAGGAGGTAAGACTACCACCTAAGTACGAGCGATTTAGCTTAGTATTCTCTAAGGAAGGGGCTAAAGAGCTTCCTCTAAAGATAATAAAGGTTAGGCACTTAATAGATCTCGAGCCTAAATAGATACCCCTTTAGGAGCCGATTTATCCGCTATTAGCAAAGAAGCTCGGCGAGCTTAAGGATTATATTATAACTAACCTAAAGTTAGGGCGTATTAGAGAGTCTAGGTCGTCTACTAGCGCACCTATCCTATTTATATCTAAGGGCGATAGAAGCCTACGGCTATATATTAATTATAGAGGTTTAAACGCGATAATAAAGAAGAATCGCTACCCTTTACCTCTAATTAACGAGATTCTTAATAGGCTAAGTAGGGTTAGAATATTTACTAAATTAGACCTACGAGATACGTACTATCGGATTTAAGTTTAGGAAGGCGACGAGTAGAAAACTATATTCCGTATAAGATACGACCTCTTTAAATACGTAGTAATACTCTTCAATTTAACTAGTACTCTTAGTACCTTCTAGGCTTATATTAACGAAGCTTTATCTAACGTATTAAACGTCTTTTATATCGTATATATAAACGATATAATTATCTATAGCGAGGCGTATAAGGACTACGTATACTACGTATACGTAGTACTAGAGAGGCTTAAAAGGAGTAGCCTATTTATAAAACTATTAAAGTATACGTTTTACTATACTAAAATAGACTTTCTCGGGTACTATATTTCTACTACTAGAGTCTTAATCGACCTAAGTAGAGTTTAGACTATTATAAAATAGCTAGTACTACGATTCTTTAGAGATATCTAAGTATTTATTAGATTTTATAATTTCTATAAAAGGTTTATTTACGCCTTCTCTAAAATAGTAGCGCCTATAATAGGGCTACTAAAGGGGATAGAATAGGGCCGGAAGAAGGGCTTATTTACCTAAAATTAAGTAGTAGAAGATGCGTTCTAGTAGCTAAAAGTATATTTTATATAAGCCCTCTTATTAAGATACTTTAACCTAGAATAGCTAGTTAAGCTAGAGACTAACGCTTTAGTAGACGGTATATTCGGGATACTATCCTAACTAAAGTACCCGTATAGCGTAGAGGATACGTATACGGAGAGTAAGAGACTTATATAGCAGCCGGTAGTATTCTAGTTAAGAAAGACTATTACTCTAGAAAGAAACTACGCTACTAGCGATTAAGAAATACTAGCTATTATTAAGGTATTTAAGAAGTAGTAGTACTATCTTATCTTTCTAGTTAAGCTCGTTTAAGTAGTATATAACTACTATAATCTAAAATAGTTTATATTAATAAAGTTATTAAACCGAAGGTAGTATAAATAGGTAGTAGAACTAGGTACCTTTAATTTTAGAATTACCTAGAGAGAAGGGAAGGCTAATCTAGTAGATACCCCTTTAAGACGCTTTAACTATTAGAAGATAAAATAGGAGCCTAAAGAATTAGAGAACGAAAATATTCCTATACTTACGAGAATATTATAATACGCTATAGAGGGTATACTCGGCTTATATACGGACCGTATACGAGAGTTATTCGCTATAGTAGCGATACCTATAGGCCTAGGAGGGTCTTAACGCCCTAAGCTAAGCGTAAGCGATACGTAAGAGTACCGCTAGAGCGGCTTTAGCGTAGCGAAGAGTAATCCTAACTATAAGAAAATACTTAACGCCTTTACTTCTACGATTCTAAACCTATAATTAAGAAACGCCTAGTATAGGTAGGTACGAAGAGGGGATAGTTCTAAAAACGAGGCTAGCGAGCCTATATTAGGTAGTTAAAGGGTTAACGCTACGAGAGTAGTACGCGTTAACGGAGGTATATATATACCCTTAGATAATCCTATAAGATTTAAAATAATTAAAGCTAACTATAACGACCCCTAGTAAGGCGGTTACTTTAGTATTAAACGAACTATAGAGGTAGTTTATAGATTATTCTAATAGGAACGAATAGTAAATAATATTAGGAAGTATATTAAATCCTATAATATCTACTAGAGAATAAAAGCCCCTAGGTATAAGCTATATAGGTTAATAGTACCTATACTAATCCTAAAAAACCCCTAGTAGAGTATCTTAATAGACTTTATTATAGGCTTACCGCCGGCGGGACGTAGATATATCGTATATAACGCTATCCTAGTTATAGTTTATAGATACTTAAAGATAGTAGTAATTTTACTATACTAGATAACTATTAAAGCTACGGAATTAGCTAAGCTTATAGTTAAGAATATAATTACGAAATTTAGATACTCTAGATCTATTATTTCGAATCAAAATAAGCTATTTATATTATAATATTAGTCTACCTTCTACTATTACTTAGTAATAAAGAGAAAGTTATCTACTATATTTTATCTATAGACGGATAGGTAGACGAAAAGAATAAATTAAACGCTAAAGTATTATTTAAGGTGCTTTACTAATTATACTTAAGACGACTAGGCTAGGTTATTATTAAGTATAAAGTTTATATATAATAACTAGGTAAATACTAGTATCGAGAAGATACCATTTAGCTTAGTCCTAAGCTTTATACCGGAGATCCGTATACGGAGAGTAGGCGAGATATAGATAGAGAGGGGTAAGAACCCTCTTAGGTATACCTACGCCTAAGATCTCTAAGAGGCTAAGAGGGAAGAGAGATAATTACTTAAAGAGGCCTAAACTAAGATAAAGAAATACTATAATAGTTACTATAAGCCGAAAACCTATTAGAAAGGAGATAGGGTTCTATTATTCTTACGATATATCCGCACACGGTACGTATATACGAAGCTAGCGGATCGCTACCTTAAACTATTTAGGGTCCGGACTAAAATTAGGGAAAATACTTATTAATTTAAGCTACTACTAAAATACGAACGTCTCTATAATATATTTTACGTCTTATTACTTAAGCCCTATAATCCTAAAGAGGAATAAAGTATACCGGAACTAATTAATATTAAAGGCGAGTAGAAATAGGAAGTTAATTATATCCTAGAATATAGAATTAGGCGAAAGAAGCTAATATACCTTATATAATAGAAGGGCTTTTTAGAGGCCTATAATACGTAGTAGATAAGGGAAGATATAGTAAATATAAAAGAGAAACTATAGGAATTTAAAGAATAGAATATAAGTAAGAATTTCCTTATAATATACCGTAGTAAGCGGGTATAGCGCGGTAAGCACGCTTAACGTATATAAAACGCGTGCGTATATTATATACTAAGTAAGGCTACTTTAAAACCCCCTAAAATTCTAACCCCTATAAAAGATATACTACTTAAAACTATAAAGACCTATTCTTAGGCCTTCTTACCCTTATAAGAACGACTACCTTATCGTTAGCGAAGTATAGACTAGGTAGTAGGAATTAACGGACCCGTAGCCTTATCTAGCTTAACTATAGGGAGTAGAGAGGCCGTAGGCGGTTCCTATATAGTCCGTACCTACGTATCTATATCGGCTTATACTTAAGTAGCGGTAGTAGTAGTACTAGGAGACTCGCGAGCGAGAGTAGTAAAAGCCGTAAGCGCGGCGACTATACCCTAGAAGCCTCTTATAGGTTAGTCTATAACTATAATCGTATATTATTCTTACCCTTCTCCTTATTCTTACTCTTACTCTTACTTCTCTTCCTCCTCTACCTACTCCTCCTCTTCCTCTTCTTCTTCCTCCTCTTCCTCTTCGCTTGCGGCGATTAGGTTTACTATATTACCGGCGCCTGCGGTACTATTATTACCCTCTTCTTACTAAGTAGCGGCGGAGGCCCGAGCTAGGCGGCTAGAAGACCGGACTTAGTAGGAAGGAGCTAAGGTTAAGGGAGACGAAGCGTATCTCGGGGCTATAGTTAGAGGGAGAGGCGGAGGCGAAAGGAGTACTAAGATATAGTTACTTCTACTTTAGCTATTCTAATAGAGTAAGATTATTCTACTAATATTAGCCGTAATTTATATATACGAGACGCTTACGTACTACTTAAATATAAAGCTTAACTCTAGTACGAACCGTATAGATAAGTATACTTATCTTAAAGCGACCTTCGGGCTTAATAAAGATAGACGCGGCCGTAGTACAACCTACGAAGCGCTACTTAGCTAAGAGGGTAAGCCCTAGTAAGTTAGCGCCTATACGGTCGCCTACGATTCGTAGGACTTAGTCTACCTCTATAATCCGTTAGTTAAGCCGATCTTAAAGCTAATTACCGGATCGGATATTAAGAGCGAGGGTATAGAGATTCTTAACTTTAAAGAATATTAAGGGAGGTACCTAGTAGCCGGTTAGTATAAGAAACGTAATCGGTACGACTAGAGAACGTATAAGACTTATAAAAATATAAGTATACTTACTACATTAGTAGCGAGTATATTTACGCGACCCGCGCTTAACTATATATTAGTCGGGCTCGTCGGAGTCGGCGTATATACGCACGCACCGCTAGCACTAGACTAGCGTAGGGTCGGCGGTAGAAGAAGCTTTACGAGCACGTTTAGTACGGGCACGCGGGGGAGCCGTAGGCGAACCGGCTAGTCGTTATAGTAGGCGACGAGGCGGGTCGCTACTAGCACTAGTAGCGGTTAAGCCCGAGGTAAAGTTAATAGTTAGAGTAGATACTAACGTAGTTAGTAGGTCGATCGTAAGCGATGTATATAAGCGGCTTATTAAGACCGTAGCGCTTACTATTAATTAAGCAGGAATAGGCTTTACTAACGTGAATATTATATAAAAAGATAGTAAAGAGAATACGAGCCGTATAAGCGAAGCAGTACGTAACTTATACTATAGGATTATAATAAAAATATAAGTAAGTAGTTACGTTTCGAAATATACGGTAACTATAGTAACGCCGACGAAGGTAAAGGTAAAAGTAAAGAAATTAACCGGCGTACTACTACTATACGCGCAGCGACGTAAATACTAATCTCGATACTATAATAAGAATAGAAAGGACGATACTAATATTTAAGCGTGCGCTATAATTATCCCGGATCTAAATAGTACTATAATAACGGCCGCAGCTTAAGGATAAGCTATAAAAAAGGGGGAGGCTAATTGTCACCGATAAGGGCGCGCTAAAGGGAGCGCGTATAGGAGATACATACGAGAAGCTAAGGGATAGCACGTAATCTTAGGAACAAGGGGAACTTTATAGGAGCTAGAGGAACTCAACCCTCTAGCGTTCGGTCGATATCCTAGATAGGGCTACGAATAGCTAGATAACCTTATCCCCTACGCCTTCCTCTACTTCCGTGAACCTCGGCTACTATCTGCAGTGATAAGAAATTACGGAACTTTACGGGACTTTAAGGTACTATAAAGCCCTAATTATTAGAATATAGATATCGTTACGAACTTACCTTCTAAGGCGATATACTAGAATGAAAATAAGTAATAAGAAAAGGTAAAAGAGGTTACGTTATAAAAAGATTATTATTAATACAGGGCCTAGCCCCCTAATTATTACGCTACTAGTGTAAACGAAAATTACGAAAAGTTAAGGTGGTGGAGGATGTCCTATTACGCTTAGCGCGTATTATTTTGTACTTAAAGCGGCCTTACAGAGCGCTCATTTCTAGTTTAGACAATTACACATTCCTTATCAGATTTCACACCCAAACACTTACTTTAAATGACGATGCAAAGTTATAAAGGATACACTCGAGTGTATTCGCATGATCTGAGCGATAACAGAGCGTTTTTTAATTGAGTCTAGCTCGCCAGGCAGTGCCACTTAGCGCGCTTTGTGTAGAGGCGGCTGGTGGGCTCATTGTGTGACTTCATGCTACAAGTCTCTTGTGTGGAAGGAGATATGAGCATTTTAGCAAACGTGCCTTGCTTGATTTCAGAAGTAGACGCTGAGATCTTTCCGAGTGTTTCTGTGATTAACCAAGATGACAAGACGCGACAAACATGCTAGCTTGCAATTAGCCAAAAACACCTTGCATCAGAACAAATCGATATGCACAGAATCGACCCGCTGCGCTGCTCAGCAACATATCGACACTAGCTCATCGCACGCATAGAGATATGGAACAACCTTCTCAAAAGCTCTATCTGACGCCTGAGCTTGCACATCTGAAATGGTCGCCATTACAGAGACACTACGACGTAGGTACACTGCACTTCATCCTCTATGCGAAATGAGGCTGAAACAAATTTGTCACAATGCGAAGGGAGCATAATGATCCTTCCATGATGACCTCAACTGGTTTCATACGGCTCACCTGCATCCAGCTCCGCAGCTCTCCCACGGCCACTCTCCCTTCGAAACTCTCAAACCTGTAGCGAACTCACCAATATATCGCCTCAGCTAGCTCCTGCACTTCAATGTTGGGCCTATCAAGCCAATTACAAGCTCCCGCTTCGAGTATCAGTCTCAACGACTTATCGACGATGAAGAAAGCGAAGATTCTCGTCTGATATATGCATCAGACAAAGTGCATATTCTCGCAAATAGTAGAAGAAGTTCAGAGCAAGGTCCAACGTGCTCTATTAAACGACAAAACTCAAGCTGAAGGAGATCATTGGGAGGCTTAGGGCCGTCAATTGATCCATTGTAATGTAAGAGAGTAACATCTCTAATCATGTGGCTGCCAAGTCGAAGAGCGCAGACGCATAAGAAGCACGCCCGTGCGTGGGATGTGTCGGGGAAAGTGAAAGCTGAGAAGAAAAAACAGCTACGTCTAGACATAACAAATGTCTCGCATCAGGTGGCCAGCAGCCTCCTTCCAGCGTCCAAGAATGCTTCGATCTGCGCAAGACAACATGAACTGTGGGAAACTGGACAAGTAGAGGACTCACGTTATGGACGCAACAGTTAGAAAGATACAAGAGGGAAACTCTCAATACAGGCTACCTGTTCACCACGACGAGATCTATCAGAGCCTTCAAAAAAATCAGTCTCTGGTGCCTTTTCCCAGACATTGCAACAACCGACGGGGTTGAAAGGCAACAAGCTGCTTTTTAGAGCTCTTTAAGCATCCTCGATGAATGGTTCCCTCGTGTTCAGTTTGCGAGGCTGTTCCTCCTACTCACGTGAAAGCTACAACGCATACGAAATCGTTCTCGTTATAATTCGTGGCCAAGCCTGAGCTCATTTCCTTAGTCGCGGCGTTGGTCGAGAATTTGCAGGTCAGCTACTCCGTCGCTCTCGTTGCCAAGCTGTTATCGGATACGTGTCGTGAAGGGCAGCGCCCGACTGACGTGTACGGTTATATTCTCGCTATGCTTGCCATTCTCAGCAAATATCAACAACAGACGGTGGCTGACGGGAGAAAAATGCATAACTTGCTTTTACGCCAGCGGCTTATTCATCGACGCTACTTGGCAGTGCAGGCAGTATTTGTGAATTGGGAGAAAGAGATCTACTTAGCGACAAATTTGTGGGTCAGATTCATTTACGTTCTTAGCGAGTGTCATTGCTAAGCCCGGCGACATTGAGACCGTTGAGAGCGCCTTTCATAAGGCCCTGAACTTGACCACATCCTATGCTCAGAGATGGAAATGATGACGGGCAGAGATTTCTCCTGGCTCATCAACCCACTGGCATTCATTCGATACCACTTACAACAGGCCAGACAGCGTAGTTTTGCATCGTCCAACACGATTCTCAGTGGCACTGCCACAGATACCTCTACCGTTTCTTCCTATTTGAGAAGCTCGTGGAGTCTCTTGCTGGAGGTAAGCTGCAAATAGAGCCCAACACTGGATTCGAGAGCCATCCTGAGCTATATGATTTGACTTTAGCGAGGATGGCGCCGGCGATGCCAGCCATTGAACAGTCTGCAATCTCCGACATAGCGTACTGGGAGCAGACCATGATGAGGGAAAGGTTCTACGACTGGTGGATGGAAGTGAAAGGCCCAGGAATTGAAGATGTGCAGATGGCGGGGCTATAGTGTGAAGACAGCGAGTGCTACCATTTCGGTCAAGCGAGTCGTCCATAGGAGGCTACGCTAAGCTTTACGTGAAGGTAAGGAGGTGACGAAGACCGAGCCTTCCTCCTTTACGCAGTGCTTCAGGATCACTTGTCTTCCGGCAGGACGTGTTAAGCCCTTTCTATGTGGTTTGAGACGATTTAAATCCGGCGTGAGTGCACGTGGACACCGTCAAAGGGTCTTAAAGCTTTGAAGCGTGGCTATTGCGGTTCAAGCGCCTGAGATACTTTGCTCCCGGTCTTTGTTTGCTCTTTCTCATCCACACTTTTGTTTTCTGGTATTGTCTCAGCCACTTTCTCCTTCAACACTTCCTCATTCACTGTTGCTGCGCTCAGTGGTCGACCGTCGCCTTCTTGCAGTGACTGACGGCCGTAAACCGGCTTTTTGGACGGCTGAGATGCCTGCGAATGTAAAGGCTGAGCTTGCGCCTGCGATGACTGTTGGGTTTGCGGTCGTAGCTCTCGAGGAGAAACGAATGGAGGCGGCGCCATTCGCGAAAGGTTCACTCTCGTACCTGGAGGCGGCGCTGCAGGACTCGAACGAGACCAAGGTGCTTGTGTGACACCATTCACAAAGCCTTTGGGGGTTGGTGGGCCTCTAGTGCTTGCACTTGGTGCTGCAGTCGCCCACGGCGCCGCAGTCCCAACTCCGGCTGGAATTTGACGCATGTCTGTGGCCTTCGTGACACCTCCACCAGCAATGGGGTCTCTCAATGGTTGGCTAGCCTGGTGTGTACTCGGCTGTACTTGCTTTGCTTCTGGATCCTTCTCCCACCGCAGCAGACTGCCGAAAGGGAAATGCTGGACCACAGGGAACTTGCCGAGCACTTCGGCATCGTACATCTTGATGAGTCCTTTGTTGATTTTACCCCAGCCGTCTTTGAGTCCAGAGATGTCGAAGAGCATGGGACTGTGTTCCCAAAACGGACCCTTTTTGACAGTGTGCACGAAGTTGATCGCGCCGAAATATAGATTTGACGGTGCTTCCTTTTCCACTAAATTCGCCTTCGTCACGATGTTCGGATCCGGTGCTGAAGGCAACGAGCCAGAGGTTGGGGTAGGTATCGATGGATCGGAGTCTTGCGATGGCAATGGTGGGCAGAGTTGGGCGCTGCCGAAAAGATAGGGAAGGAAGGAGTTGTCGTCGAGGCCCCACACGCCATGCGAGCCGGCGGGTTCGAGATTGTAGGTTGTTATCAGGGTGCGGATTAGGTCTAGGTAGGCATTGAATAGGCAGAGGGCGACTTGGCGTTCGACCGTGTGGGCTAATATGTTGCTGTCTTTGGACGAGCATTTTGTGGTTGGACTTGCTTCGGTGCTGGGGCATTCAAGGTTGAAGTAGCCCAGCTTCCATAAGCAAGCGAGGAAGGCAAGGAAGCTGAGTTCGTGACCCGTGCCATAATCTAGTCGCTGCGCGCTGCCAAAGCTTCCAAGCAAATATGCCTTCAATTCCACAATTGCCGGACATAGATGCTCTGGCAAGGCGTTCTTGAGCAGTCCCCCGACTTGATCCTCCACCAAATGATACCACTTTCTAAAACTTACATTACCAAACCTTCTCGGTCCAGTGTCGGGTGGTGCCTCAGCGATCAGCGCCTTGAGCCTCGTTACCACGGCTAGTATTGATGTGATTCTTGGCAGAAGGTCGTCTTGGCGTATTTGGTCCAGTCTAAATGCATGGATTGAACCATCCGACAACCGTTTCCGAGGGACCAGTGAACGATTAATCTGGAGGATAAAGGTTGTAATGTCTCTGTAGGCGAGGGACTGAAGGAAGAATTGGACATCTGGGCCATCGAATATTCTCTTGGAGGGCTCTGAATATTCTGAGAGGGGTCCTGTCTGTTTGAGGCATGGGAAGGTTGTCATGTTGACGAAAGACCCATAGCAGTCGCCACGCGATGCTATTTTTCTTACGCGTTGCAATGACAGAATGTCGCAGTATTGATGCTGATTCTTATCAGATATATTGAGTTACAAGTGAAGGGCAAGGCTTATCGATGTCCCTGGCGAGGCTTCGTATGCTGGGTAAGGCTGTTGTCACCTTGGAGACCAAGAGGTGCGTCATATTTTGTTTCAGGCAATAAAAGCCCTAGTCTCAGACTAAGCCCTACTCCAACGAATGCTCTTTACGCAGCCCGGTCCGAGCATGCCTGGCTGGCGCGTCGCGGACGCAACAGCAAGTATGAGTACGAAATTGCAGCTTGCGGCGCACCACACATAGAGCCTTGCGCTCCACCTTCATGTGCAGATAGGACTCCATCAGCCCTACTCTGCGCTAAGAATGTCCACGCCAGCAGCACTGTTGAATAAAATGGCGTCAAGCTCAGGCTCGCCATATAGCGCTCGGAAGCGACAGAGGGAGCCAGACCGTAGCGACACGTCGCCAAGTAAGAGACGAGTCAGGGCAAATAAAGTCGCAACGATAGAAGGATCTGCAGGCGCCACACGACCGAAAGCAGAAACAGCAGTAACACGTTCCTCCCCAAGCAGCAGCAAGACACGACTTACGGGACCCAACCTACCGGTCACTACCACACCAGCTCGACCAGCACTACGACGCAAGAGTGTGTACGAGCTTCCGGAGTCCCCTGAGCAAGCTAGCAAGGAGCAAGGAGAGCAGGTGTTCCAAGTGCAACCTGCAAAGGCAAAGACAAAGAACATGCGAAGGCTTGGGCAGAAGAAGACACTGACAGCAATAAGTCCGCTCAAAGGCATGGGCTTTGATGGGGTGGGTGAAATGAATTCAAAGGCAATATTGAGCTCCCACGACTCACCTGCAAAGAATTTGCGGAGCAAAGGGACGAATCCCTTGGATGCGTTGAGACTACAGCAGCATAAACTTGTGATGCTAGGCTCGTTCGGTAGAAAGGAAAGAGTAAGTCAGAACAATGAGGGTTTTGAAGGTGCTGAAGATCCCTCAAAGAGAGCGTCTAGAGGGGATGAAGACGACGTCCCTGAACCGCCAGAGGTCGACGACAAGCGTCGGCATTTTGATGGTGGTAATGGAGAAGAGACGAGTGAGAAGCCCGAGCAAAAAGCCTCGGAGTCGAAGCCATCTCAACGAAGAAAGAGCAAGAAAACTATCACTCGTGACCGACTACAATCGGAGGAACTTGAGGAAGGCGATTCGGTGCAGCGAGCTATCGATGCTGTACGACTCAACCAGCAGGAGACTCAACGGTCGCGAAAACCAAGATCCCAGTCCCAACAGCAGGAGACTGCATGGGCAACATCGAATGGTGACGTACAGGAGGGCCAAGAAATCGATCTGCAACAGGACGATAATGATACAGCAGGGCAGGTTCCACAAGTATCCCGCCAGCAAGACGGTCGTCCAGCTACGAGTAAACAGGACAAGCAGGCTAGAAACGAGGCTGAAGCCCGGAGACGCATGGAGAACGCTCAAGAGACCGCAACGGCCGAAGCGGCCGACTTTGAGAACAGGGGTCAGGAATTCGTAAAGGGAATTAAGGAAAACGCAAAGCAGGTTGGCGGGATTGAGGCCTGGTCAAAGATGGGTGGTGGCGCAAAGACTATCACTGCTATGGTAGCGAAGAAGACGGGGAATTTTCAGCTGAGAAGTCAGTCTGTGTGGGAGAAGATTCAGCAAATGACTCAGTGGTTCAGTAGCAAGGAACATGTTGAAGAATGCCGAATCGCTGAGACCATGGGAAAATTGCAGGCAAGAGCTACTTGGAAGCACCTGAGTCGAGAAGGCCAGAACACAGCTGGGGACCCGACAGTGATTGAAATCTTTGAGCAACTGATACCACATTCAGTGTATCTCCTCAAGCATGCTCTTAAAGCACGCTTTTGCCCTGAATACAAGCATTCATGGCTGGAGATGCTGTCCCTGACAAATGTTGCAAACAATCTGTGTAGTGCTGCCTTGGAATGGAGGCCGAAGCCCAGCACGATGGAGACCGGTATAAGACGACGAGTGCGAAAAGACATCAAACCAGCTCTGGACAATGTTCGAAAGACCGTCGAAGGACACCTCTATTGGTTCGAGCACAGAGAGCGCAAGGACAAGATGGCGGAGGAGCTAGCTGCAGCACAGAAGCGGGCAAAGACCTTGCGCCTCAAGCAATGGGAAACGCTGCAGGCAGGGATGGAATCATGTCGAATCAAAACACGGAGTGAATTGCAGCCAAATCCAGTTGATCAACTCCACGCAATCGTTGAAATTGACGAGCTGGACGACGAACAGGATCATAAGGTTGGCAATCAGGTGGTGCAGGCACGACCTCGCCTTCCACGACAAGCCACCGAAGAGATACCCGCACCAGATCCGATCGTGGTCTGGAAAGAGGAGGAAGAAGTGGCGTTGCTCAACGGCTTGCAGATGTTCACAGGTGCAGACCGCTACACTCGTATTCTTGAAACATGTGTCCAATTGGTCACGAAAGATGTCGATCAATGTATGGCCCGAGCACGATATTACAAGCAAGCCTGCAGGCACATGTTGGCAGAAAAAGAGGCTAAAGGTGACCATAGCTCCGACTGGCTGAGAACCGTGTGAGTAGACTAAGTAGAATAGCATGAAGAGCATGAAAGTGTGAGCATTGGACGCATCATTGAAGGCATCACTTTCGGAGAGCTGCCCAACAGCTTTGCGTAGAGTTGTTTGTCTTGCCCAAACATCTGATTGGACCACTGACGGAGATTTTGACCTCCGTGAATGATTAATACTTGAGATCCTGCGCGCGTGGCGTGGATCGAGCTTGCGGGGATGCAAAGGTCCTAAAGCTTGCCCTGCAGGCTCCCATGTGGTTGGATCGAGCCATGTGGGGTGGGGGGGTATCCCCGGCGGACGCTACTTCCACCTAATTAAAACTTGTCAATCGCAGGGGGTTCGAAACAAGACGCGTTTTGGTAAAGGGCATCGCAGCGACGTGACGGTGAGGTGTTCGGCAGTTTGGGTCTCTTATTCACTAGCTGAAAACTCGTCATACAGTCTGCCGGTCTTTCTCAGCTGTTCATATTCATTTTTGGATACCCGTTCAAGCGAAATTTTGGTATAGTGTAAGCGTTTCAATGTGTGAAGATGGATCGACTAGCACCGCGAAACCAGCCCGCGACTGGCGACGAGCCAGCATCAGGTATCAAGAGGATAGCGACGTCGACTGCAGCTACATTACCCGCCTCGAAATCAGCAACGACTACGACACGGCCACTAACAGTGTCTGACCGGCTCTCGAAACCAAAAACAGCATCCCAGGCGGCATCAAAGACCACACCATCGACCACTTCGAGTCTTGACAAGCCTCCTGCGAGACCGACGATTACTTCTTCTACAGCACACAAGCCGAGCACTATGACAAAGACGTCATCAACGACCGCCACACACCGACCCAAGCCTTCAGTCACCTCAGCCGGCGGTCAGACGACCGATGACGAATCGAAGAAAGAGGGCATCGCTGCAAAGCCTAAGAGGATGTCAGTGATCCCCTCTAACACCGAGGGCAGGACCGCGCCTGCAACATCTCGAGCTATGGCGCCCACGCCTGCCAGACGACTCTCGACCGTTACGAGCGGGTCTACATTCAGAGGGGGTGCAACGAGCCCGGCAACAAGCCGTACAAATGTGAGAAGTCCCACTGCTACGAGAACAACCACAACGCCATTGTCAAAGACCACGCCGATGAACTCGACCCTCCGATCCAAGACCGCCTCCGCGCCCCTCCGGAGCGCGACCACCGCAGCTCCAGCGGAAAGCAAAAGACTTAGCACAATTCCTGGCTCACCAGCCGTAAGATCAGGGGCGGTAGCAACAGCCGCTGCAAAGCAGAGCCGCGATGCATTGACCTCGGGAAATGACTCGCACACAAAATCTACCAGAGCGGCTCCTGCAAGACCAATTCTCGGCTCCCGCAAGTCGACTCATTCGGTGCTGATAGAACAGCACCTTCGCGAGTTTGAGATTGTGAACCAAATGTTGCAGCAGGCTATGGCTGCCGATGGGCGCGATGCTCACGAACAGCAAGCTCTGGAAATCGAAGCAGCAGAAACCATGGCAAAGCTGCGCGACACCCTGAACAAAGCCCGCAAGTTCGAGAAACAGCATGGGCGGATGCCAAGTGAGGCCGAGCTTGCTGAGGTCTCTTCTGTTGATGGTGATGATATGACGAGCGTTGCTGGCGGTGACCGAGGCTTTGATCCCAATGAGTCTGCCATCTCACATACCCCTTCCGTGGCAGGTGATCACTCACATACCCTACGTGAGGAGCTGAACGAGAGTAGAGCTTATGCGGTTCAACTCGAACATCAAATCCAAGAGATGACCGCTAAATTAAAAGACTTCAGCGAAGAGACTGGGACCGAAAGCGAGCAAGCAAGCGCTGCGGCCGATAAAGCTAAGAAGAGCCATAACCAGCAGATCCGAGAGATGAGCTCGGCGAATCAAGCAAGGCTCGATCATTTGCGGAACGTACATTATGAGGAAATGAAGGAGTTGAGGAAGCAGCACGAGGTTGAGTTGGAGGAGCAAAGGAAGTCAAAGGAGAATGAAATCGAGGGGCTGAAGAAAGCCAATGAGAATGCATTCACTGATCTGAGGATTGATTACGAAGACGACGTGAGTAGGAAGGAGGATGAGTTGCAGAGGCTGCAGGCGCAGATCAAGGATCTGACGGCCCAGACCGAGGCCACGGCTAGGAGTAAAGAGTTGGATGTTATAGCTAAAGACAATGAGCTCAAGACGCTAAGGAAGCAACTCGAAGCCATGAATCATGAGACATCGGCTGCGTTACAGGCCAAAAACAAGCACGCTGATGGGCTGCAAGAGCAGTTGCAGGCTTTGCAAGCTGAGCTTGAGCAAGCGAGGGCCAAAAAGCCAGATACTTCTGCAAGCGATAGGGTTATAGCCGACCTCAAGGCCGAGCTTGGCAAGGAGAGAGACAAAGTACTTGAGGCATCGAAGCAGGTGGCCAACATGGAAGAGCTGAAAGTCGAGCTTAGCAAGGCCAAGAATGTCAAAATTGATACGAGCAAGCAAGACGCTGAGATCGCGAAGCTCAAAGGTGAGCTTGAGAAAGCTAAGAATATCAACGCAGATACCTCCAAAAAGGATGCGGAAATTGCTCAGCTGAGATCGGAACTTGAGCAAGCCAAGAATGTTGTTATCAACACTGTAGAAAAGGATGGCGCGACGTCCAAGCAGGGAAGTGAAATCAGTGTTTCCTCTGGGAAGGTCGAGCCAGAAGCCTCCATGTTCACCTCAAGAGACGTTTCCCCCGTCAAGTCGGATGCTGAAAAGGAGGAGCTTCGCAATAAGCTCGCGGCCATGGAGAGGCGCCATCAAGCAGCAAAGGACAACGCCAAGTCCAAGTCTGCTAAGCTCGCAGAAGAACATGCTGCTCGAATGGCGGAAGCTACAAAGAAGGCAGAGGAGCAGGCAGCTCAAATGGCTCAGGCACTTAAGAGTCACGAAGATGCACTGGCTGAGTCGAAGTACTGTCTCGAGCAATTGCAAAAGGACCTCGATGCTAAGCAAGAGGAGCTGGAAAAGTTGTCTAACAGTCATACCAAAGAACTTGATCAGCTCAAGCAACAGATATCGAGTCATGCCGTGGAGATGGACGATCTGCAGAGCACCGTGAAAGAGTCCGAGGGATACAAGGAAGAACTGGCTGAGTCAGCCGCGACAATTGCTCAAATGCGGAACGAGATCTCAAGCCTACAAACGGCAAAGACCGAGAATGACAGGGTTGCCGCCGAAGCGTTGAATGCTGCTAGCGCAGAACACGCTAAGAAACTGGAGGCAACAGATGGACAGTTGAGGGCTGCGCTCGCTGAGCTCGAGCAGCTGAGGACATCAGGGGAGCAGGCACGGTCTGGTGAGATAGCACAGCTTCAAGCTGAAATCGCACGCGCAGAAGAAGAGCTCACTGCCGCCCGACTTAGCCACGGAGATGCATTTAAGGATCTCCTGGACCAGCTCGATGCAGCAAACAAGCAAGCAGAGACGATACAATCCGAGCACGCTGCAAAGTTGCAGCAACTCCAGCATGAAGCTAGTGAGGCATCACAAGCACACGAGAACAATAAAGCAAACCTTGTTGTCCAGCTGGAAACAGCCAAAAAGCAGCTAGAAGATATCCAGGCAGCAATCGAGACAGCAAGGAGTGGCGCAATGAATGAGATGGCTGATACCGTAGCGAAACTGAAGGAGACCCACGAGCAGGAGATCGCAAGTCTGAAGGCTAGCCATGGCGAGAGCCTGAAACAGCTTGAGGAAGATGGCAAGACCTCAATGGCTGCTCTTGAGGAACTCGAGCAGGCTAGTAATGCAAAGTTGGCTAACCTTCAAGCTGCGGCTGATAGTGCCAGGGAAGATGCATTGAGGGTGCAAGCTGACAGATATGAGACAGAACTCGCTTCAGTACGAGCAAGTCATGGCGAGAGACTCAAGCAGCTTGAAGAAGAAAGCAAGTTGTCATTGGTCAGTCTTGAAGAACTTGAGAAATCCAGCATCTCTAAGATCGCCGAACTACAAGCTGACGCTGATGCCGCTAAAGAAGCCGCCCTGAAAGAACAGGGTGAGGGTCACTCGAGGGCTCTCGAAGAGCAAACTTCGAAGCATACAGCTTTGCAAGAAAGGCTCGAAAAGCTCATAGCTAGCCATTCATCCGAACTGAAGAGCCTGAAGGAAATGCATGTATCTGACAAAGAGACTGCGCTCTCAGCACTCAGAGACGAGCACGCCACGGCTCTAGCAGCCCTTCAAGCACAGTCTAAGGAGATCGAAGAAGCCGAAATAATCAAGCTTAGGAATAGTCACGCTGAGGAAATTCACCAACTTGAGTCATTGAACAGAGAACTGGCGTCACAGATTGAAGGCAGCAAATTCCAGTTACAAACCATGAAAGGTATACTCGCTGACCAAGAACGACAAGCAGAAGAGCAGAAGACAGAGCATGACAAAGAGTTGCAGTTCGAGAAGGATCAATTCAGCCAAGCTGTGATGAAGATCTCGAATCACGGAGCTCAACTTGCTGCGAAGGACACCGAGCACGCAGAAGCACTCAATGCCACGCGCGCTGAGTTGACCGCTCAACACGACGTAGCTATTGAAGCTCTGAAGGTCCAGCATAGTACTGCTATGGAAGACCTTACGAAGAAAATGGAGGCTCAGAATCACGAGCTGCAGGAGAGGATGGAGGCTGAGCATCGCAAGGCGATCGAAGCTCTTCGCTTGAACGCGAAGAATTCTGATCTTGAGAATTTGAAGGCAGATCATGCTGAAGCAATGGCCAAAGCACAAGAGGCCTCTGAGGCCCGCCAGAAAAGTGTGCTTGACAAACTGTCATCGGAGCACTCCACAGCGCTCGACGCGCTTCAAGCAGAACTCGAACATGCGCATCAATCAGCGCTCGAAGCGAGCACCAGAGAACACGAGTTGAAACTTGCAAAGCAGAAAGAAGAACTCGACTTGACTTTATCAGCTCTCGAAGAAGAGCACGATAACACGATAACCAAGCTCCAGGCCGAACTCGAAATGCATCGTACCGCTACCTCAGACGATGCCTCCAAGATCGAGTACGCGAACACATCCCTTGCCGAGACGCGCATCGCCCTCCTTGAGGCGCGGAAAGAACACGAAGATGTGCTGAAGCAAGTTAATGCACAACACGAAGAGGCCATCAACAAGCTTCAGCTGGAACTCGCGGATATTGCTGCTTCTAGGGACCAGGCTGTGGCTGTTTCAGAGGCACAATCACAAAAATTAACGGCCCGATCGGAGGAACTGGAGAGTCAGGCTGTGTATCAGAAGATTCAGGAGGACCTGAAGACGCAGCTGAGGCAGGCAGAGGACAGAATTGAGGCTCTTACAAGAGAGCATCAGCGATCGTGGTCTGAGGCCAAGGTGCAGCATGCGAAGGCACTCAAGCAGGTTCGTGAGGAATTTGAGTCTGTTCGTGAGCAGGTCGGGGAGAGCAAACCCGACCAAAGTGTTGAATTGGAAGAGCTTAAGCAAAAACTTGAACACACCAGTACCCTCTCTAATGCAGTTATGGAACTCGAAAAACGCAATGAAGACTTGAATCAAAAATATGCGTTTGCTGCAGACGAGGCAGAACGCCAGTCAAGGCGAGCTGAAGAGCTAGAGAACAAGATCAAGGAGCTGAACGAGATAGCCAGAACAGCTGGTATTCCGACCGCTTCAAGTCCTGCACTCAACACCAAAGTACGGTCTACTGGAGGGAGTGCAGTCAATTCACCGAGACTGAGCAGTAGCGGATTGGGACAGAGTAAATGGGCCGTGTCTGAATCGGCAAGCTCACCAAAAGGCCTTAACGCCGAAGCACCGACTTTCTCGCCTGTAAAACCTCAGCCAGCCATTGGACTTGGTGTGAGCAGTGCCAATGCTGGCGATGCAGGCAGCGACCACGGAAGTGCCAGTAGCAGGAAATCTAGAAATGATAGGAATGTACACGGTCAGCTAGCAGGGATTAACCAAGATATCAAGAACTTGAATGACTTGAGTGAGCAGATGCTGCAGGAGAACAGGAGGATGGCGAGGACGTTGAGTCGTGTTGATGATCATACCGGGCGGATTGAGAATAAATTCAGCGAGGAAGACAGTGACCGGGACAAGGTTGTTGTTGAGGAGAATTGAAGTGTCATACGGCATGAGCTGATTGTTAGTCAGCTGTACAGGAGTGTATTTGAGGTTCTAAGTCTGTGTTATAAGGCACAGGCCAAATTGACCGTGGTCAAAGCTCTCGTGGCTTTTGATAATACTATGTGGATTCCTGCCGTCCGTAAGCTATCGCGCGGCACAAGCATAACCTTGTGCCTGCCACGTTGGAAGCTCGCAGTCAGGAATGCCGGAAGCCGTATGGTTTGTTTGAAGACGCTGAAGTCCATCTCTCCCGTTTTCGCTCTCGAAACATCTTCACGACCATAGGGACTTGTTTACATTTTTGCATCGTCCTCTTCTGCGTCAAAGTCCAGCATTCAGACCAGTTCGGACCTATTTCTCTGAGCTTGCTTCGCTGACGCAGCAAGGCACAGTTCTGTTCAAACAAGCAGCTCGACGAGGATGACCTGCTCGCGCTTGAACTTTCCTATCAACTCATCACTGGCATTGCAAGTCTCTTCAGCTCTAGTGGTTGTGGGCAGCTACTTGATGTAAGTTAGATCATCAGTATACCTAGGTCGGAAATAGGTAATCCTGTGTCATTCATCCTAGATTGTTCATGAGGGAACACTAAAACAGCAAACCGTTGATCGCATTGCAAAGCCCAAACGCTGCCGATGGGACGGTCATTGGAGATTCGATGGACCTTGTTGTCGAAGAAGAGCCAAGCCAGAGGTATGAGAAGAACAGAACCATGAGGCCAACAGCAACGGTGATTGCAACGCGGAAGCTCAAAACAATGGCAAAACCAGGGATCGAGACACATCGGCCGCTGCTGCAGACACATCTAACAATCCCCTCCTCAGCACCTTTGTCGCGCCCCACCCAATTCTTCAAGCTACCAAACAGATGACATGACTAAGTGAAAACCATTCGAGCTGAACCCGCTGGCCTGGACTCCTACTTCTTGCTCCGACGCTCATCCCTCACTCTTCGCCATGCAGTCAGCAGTCGAGGTAGCAAGTTGTTGAGTCCAGTGATAGTGCTATTCACGATCGACACAGCTGGGCGTGAGGCCCTTGAGGAACTCCATTCTTGCCCACAAGCTGCGAAAGCAGTGAGCGGTAGATTGGCATTTGCAGTTACTTTTCGGTCTGAACTTCCGGTGAGGATATTTTTGGTGTGAATCGGGCCACATAGCGTGGTCATATACTCTTACTCATATACGAATTCTGTATAGTAGACGCAAGAAGCATGAGTCTGCTTGCCTGTACAATTCGAACGCCTTTTCCCATCTCAATGATGCTTCACAAATAGTGCTTCCTTGTCAAGTGGAGATGCACGCAGGCTCCAGAAGCGTTCAGAAGCCGAAGACGTGCTTCTTCGCTTGTCTAGCCAGCCTCCCACCATCTCACACGTATGTACGCACCAGGCCTACCTCCATGGCCTTCAGACCAACAGACACGACTTCCCAAGGACTCGTCCAGCTCATAGTCTCCTGGTATCCTGACACAAGACATTCTATGCTTTCATATTCCAAATGTTTCGCAATCGCTATGCTATACACTGCTCCCCGCAGTTTTGTCACCCGTCGAATCACCGCCGTCCTGCCGCCCTCCACCGCCCTCACTCCCTTTCTTCTTCGCGCCCCCACTAACCTCCGTGGTTCCACCACTCAACTCCGGATTCGCCGGACTGGCATCGAGCGGATTGACCTCGTTGCCCACCCCGGCCTCTTTCCGCGCCTCGTCAGGGTCATTCGGGCTATTCGGGTCGAACGCCGTTTTCTCCTGTGCTGCCATGTCGGTATCGGTGCCGGACTTGGAGTACTCGTTTGCTTGGGTGTCCATCTTTTCGCGGTCCTGTTGGGCGTCGCGCTGCGGGTTCGGGTTTGTGTCTGTGCCTGGGGAGGAGCCTGAGGCGTGACGTATCGAGGTGGCTCTTATTGAGGGAGCTAGGAAAGCTCTTCTGAACGGTAGGAGGCGGGATGCCATGGTTGAAGGTGTGTTTTGAGGTTTGAGTGTTTGGAGAATGGTGGGTGTGGAGGAGTTGGTACAGAGTTCTATAGCTTTCGGGAACGTTTTATAACATCGCTCGCGGATGGAAATTGTCCAGATGAAAGAGCTCGGATTACATCCAACGGAGATATATTCCGTGCATCATGACTACGTCACGCAAGCCACTGTACGACAAGCATTATTAGCGCGGCCGAGCTCTGGGGAAACACAGTAAATGGAGCCAGTCGGAGAACAGCAGCGGTGCCCTGCGAGGTAGGGCGTCTATGATTCTCATAATCTAGAAAGGATTGATGCAGGCACGAGCAGTTTGCAAAGAGGCAAGTATCGGAGTAGAACGTCTGTAATTGATTGAGGTGGGACTATTCGTCAATCTGAGCTGAGATTACGGAGTGCTTTGCCGCCGGATGAAGGCTTAGAGAGCTCGGTCTGGGATGGCTTTGAAATGCACAGGCTGTTCTTTCTTGTCGGGCCATTCCGTCAGATATCCACCATGCCTGGCCAAGAGCTCCTCAGGAAGACTCGTTTCGTAGGTCGAGTACAACCTAGCTAACGCAAAGTACAGCTGTTTCCAAGCAATACTCATTCCCATACACATCCTCGGGCCAGCGCCGAAAGCAAAGAAATGCTTCTTCATTAATGAGTACTCTTCCGAATCTCTTGAGGCACCCCATCTCTCTGGCGTCCATACTTCTGCCTCTTGGAAAGCTTGGGAGTTGCGATGGACAGAATATGGCTGAGCACCAGCAGTCCAACTTGAGTCGAGCTTGTACCCGTGAACCACAATGTCTTGTCCTTTAGGTGGCCTCCTTGTTAGACTAAACGGAACGGGAGGGTTAAGACGCAAGGTCTCCATGATCACCCACTCGAGGTACTTGACGCTCTTCGCCTCGCCGAAACTGAACGATGAGCCAGCCTGAATTCCTGCTTCGTGCAGCTCTTTTCGCAGCGTGGCTTGGCGATAGTTGTTTCTCGGATGCGACAAGTGCAAAATTGCTGCAGAGAGCGCATCGGCAGTTGTAGAAATCCCTGCCCACAAGTGATCCAGTGAGTCGCTGAGAATATATGTGGTGTCAGGCAATGCTTCAGATGGACCGTGCTCGCCGAACGTCGACAGCAGATTGGCAACGAAAGGTTCGAACGCTGCAGGATCTGTTTTGCCCTCTGCACACGTCTCTTCGCGACATTCCATCGCTTGTTTGCCAAGCTCAGTCATGACAAGGCCATCAGGAGTCGTATTACTGGGAAGGACGCCCACCTTTTGCAAGGCCATGTCCAAATTCGGAAACCACAGGGGAATGAGGCTCAATACTGCCGTCCATCTGCCTAGTTCCCAGTCGATGTCCTTCCGAATTGGCTCACGCATTTTTGGATTAATGAGAGAATCGAGAGCATATTTGTCGCCGTAGACGAGACGACTCATGAAGTCGCACCCAAAAAATCGCAACATTGGGAACAGGTTCACAGAGCCATGCCTCTTGGTGTGTTCGTCCAAGTACCTTTTCATGTTGTCAACACTATGCTCGGCGATTGCTTGAACATGGTCAGAGTCCACGTTTCGCGCATTGTAAAAGGATCTCACAGCCTTTCGCCTTTCCTGGTGCAGGGCACCGCTAACTGTACTGATAAGGTTCTCGGCTCCATAATTGTGCAGAACCGAAAATGTTTGAGGCCGATCAAGACGTGAACCCGGGGCAAAGACTTCGCGTACACCTTTACTGTCATTGACCGAAACCTCACTTGGGGCGACCTGGACGACAGGACCGTATTTCTGATGGTATGACTCGATGACGGCTTCCTTTGTGCCTGTCGTTGAATCAGTCGTGATCCTCGGTTGTTAATCCATGCTGAATCGACGCATACGTACCCATGAATTCGTGCCATCTCAGCTGGACATGAGTAATTTTGGCCAGGAAAGGGCCAGGAATCCTTCGATTCATCCTGCCAAAGCGGATGACGATGTATGCGGCGCGAAGACAAAGAAGTAAAAGGAAAAGAGTTGTGAACATCGACTCTCGTTGCGAACGGACATTGGGAGTATCAGGCTCGAGAGACCCCTGAGATTGCAACAAATTCCTCATTGCGTCCTGGTCCTGCGGCTTCAAAGGACTGTTCAATCGAAACCATCGTCGCTGTCCAAGTGCAAGAGGGGCAGATGCTTTGGTTCATATAGCGTACATATTCGATGCCCGCGGGATGCGATCCCATAGTGCAAGGATTTCGGGGGGATATATGATAGGCCTGGACGAATACTTGATGAGTCAACCGGATGGCAGTGCCTAAACACGACGGTGGAGCCGTTCACCGCTGCCCAATCAGGAAACCGCGAAGGCCAAGACCTTTAATCCTCGTTGAGCGTGCCCTGTCCTCCGGATTGCATCTTCTGTCCGACCTATCCAAGATGTAAGTGTGCTGTCCATCGAATGGACTAGCACTAATGTCGATGGTAACACAGATTCCTGGGATTACGCGTCAAGTCGACCTCTGTTCCCACCCTCTTACTCTCAGCTTCACGCCCACCTTTTGGTCTTCGAGCCATTCCAAATCTGTCCCTTGTGGTGTGTCAACGCCTGTCCATTGCTGCACCTCTCTCACACCAGCCTCTCTCCACCCATGAGCAGAATCACCCAAGTCCTCAGGCCAGAAAGTATCACATTCAAATTCATTTCCCTCCTCCAATTTCTGTATCTCTGTCTGCAATATCCGCAATCTTGGTCGCAGCTTCTCGTCTTCTAAGAAGCCCTTATAGATCTCCGCTCCACCGATGCAGTAGATTTCGCCAGGCTGGTCCGCATAACTCTCAACGGCTAACCGTAGGTTCGATCCAACCACGACGTCTGGAATGACCCGGTTCTCCTTGCATTTTAAGACCACAGTGCCATTTCCATCCTTTTCACCAATAGTAAAGGTCGCCTCAGCCAATTTCAACTGCTGTGCCGCCATCTGTGTTGCATGCTCTTTGTGCTTCTTCTCAAGCTCTTCTTTCTTCTGCCGTGCATTGCTAGCCTGCTTCTCAAGATCTGTCAATATACCCTGGGCCACGCCGAGAGGTCTTGACCTTGTGATAATGACATTCGTCCGGTCTGCCAATGGTCTAAACTTTGACGGGATACTTTCATACGTTTTTCGCCCCATAATGACAGTGTTAATGACGTGCTCTGTGTTCTGTGACGTAGCGCCATTTGCTGAGCCTGTAGTTGAGCCGTCACGTGTGACACACTTGAAGTAGTTCATGTCCCCCTTAATCATAGGCCAGGGAAGGGAGCCTTTGAAGCCTATACCGAGACGTGGTCCGGACGTCGTAGTGCATAATGTTGTGGCAACGACAAGGTAGATGTGCTTGAGAGTTTGCTTTGACATAGCGACTTTCTCAGCTTCGGCTGCGACTGGATCTTGGTCGTGTAGCTCTGTAGGAGACGGAGTTGAGAGAGTTGAACTTGGTGGTGTTATGATTGGTGGACGTGGGTCCAACATTGTTGACGAGTGAATCGATGCTTGTGTCAGTCCATAGGACCAAATAATGTACAAAGACCCTAAACCTTTGGGGAGGGTGGAAATAGCCAGGCAAAGTCCACGAGAGCTCAAGCAGAGTTTGAATCCCTTTTGATGCGGTCAAGCCGAGATCCTCTGAGACCAAACAAGAGCCAGGCTCTGTGCCGCAAGGAAGTCACAAAGTTGGGCAGGTTGAATTGCTTTTCTGCTTCTACTGAAATCTCATATGCGAACCAAAGTCACCGTCATGGAGGACAAGTGTTACGTATCTGACCTGCATTTTGAGCCTCTGTGAGCTTCCGTAGGAATCTTTGAAGCTCACCACTTCGAACTCTCGAGTCAAAGTGCCTAAGCGGCACGCGTCACGATGGCTGCCGAGCTTCGGGAAGCAATTTCAAAGGTTGGTAGCAGATAATACTGAGCACAAAGATGACTTGATCTCACTTGTCTGTTTAATTAAGATACTAATACCATTTTAAGGTGGGGGGAGACGCCAACCTATGCGAGAAATGTCGTCCTCACGTCGAAGGCCACGCTCCCATCACTGGCTTGCGCGTAAAGGCTGAACGTTCTTCCGCACACGCAAGGCTTAAATTGCACAGTCGTCTCAACGACATCATTGACGTTGCCAATAATTGTTGGGTTTGTGCATGGCTTCTGCTTCTCATTCATAACAGATGTCCGGCTTCTCTAGTTGGTATCGACCCGACTGATTACGGAAAGATAACAATCGGAATCGAGCCACATGAAATCCACACTTTCGAGAATGGCAGGACGTACAGTGATTCGCACTACGACACAAGGATATTGCTCCGAATCGTGCTCTATATTGACCTGCGAAGCCTTGGTAAAAAGCTCTATCACTTTCTCAACTTACAACACAGCGAAGAACATCCCACAAATTTGACTGAGCTTCTGGACCAAAATTCAGGTCTCAATTGGCCATGTCATGCGCCATACACCACCAGAATCAGACCATCAGTGGTTGATACACGACTACTCAGAAGATGGAAGGATCATTGCATTTCTCGTCATCAGAAGGAATGCGCACAGACCGTAGCCACAACGATATCGACTATCCGTCTGATTGACGTAAGACAGAGCTGTATAGTGACTCTTCCGGGTCACGTCTCTTGGGCAGCGCTGAGCTACTGTTGGGGCGGATCCCAAAAGCACTCGTTGCTGAAGGGCAGGCTCCAAAGCTATCAACAGCAAGGCGCTTTGACAGGAGATATACTTCCGCCGGTGATTGCTGATGCTATGACAGTGACGGCAGCGCTTGGGGAGCATTATCTCTGGGTTGACTCCATGTGCATCGTACAAGACGATGAATTGGACAAAGCTAATTATTTGGTGATCATGGATGCCATCTATGCTCATGCCGTTGTCACACTGATTAATGCCGCTACTGATAACGTTAATGCTGCCGTTGGTCTACCCGGTATTCGAGCACCATCTGATCGACGAACGCATGAACATCTTCAGCTTAATGGCGTGTGGCTTGCAGAATCACTTGACCCAGGACACGGCTCTTTCACTGGCTACCTGGACGGATCTACATGGAGCACTCGAGGCTGGACATTCCAGGAAGGTCTACTCTCCTGTCGCTCTCTAATCTTCACCCCAGATCAAATCTACTGGCAATGTCGAAAATCATCGTGGTGCGAAGGCAGCTTTTGGGAGCGTGAGGACGAACTGCAAATATATCGTCACTATTTTGCCGATAATCTCCTGCCTGCAATATTCGAAACGCGGGACAAGACTTGGGTTAATGGGTACCTAGCCATTCTTCGTAGGTATCTTTGTCGAGCTTTCACAACGGAGGCTGACCGTTTGCATGCACTCATGGGTATCCTACAGGTCCTTGAGGATACGACTGGAGAAGAATTTTTCTGGGGGATGCCTAGGAGTAAAATGGAGCACGGCCTTGCATTCACGCCGAATAGACCTGCGAGGGGACGAGATTGCCATCATAAGTTTCGTAACGCTAGTGGTCAACTCATATCGAGCCCATTCCCTAGCTGGTCGTGGACAGGCTGGATAGGAAATATTGACATGGCCAACGTTCGTTCGTCAATTGTAACTGGCACCCTAGGGCTACGATTCTATCGTCTCGATGAGCAAGGGATGCCGAAGCGTGCCGACAAGCCTCCGGTTCCTGATGGAACACTCTATGGATCACTCCAAGAACAAATTCGTTATCCTCCAGACGCTGTTCACGCCTGGATGGACAAGGATCGCCAAGAAATTACGTCCACAGACATCCCTCCCAGTGTTCTTGCTCGACGCGAAATTTTGCCATCCCTTCTCTGCTTCTGGACCTGTGTCGCAACTCTCAAAATCGAACGACGTGGCTGGAACAGCTACTGCAACGAGCCCAACGTTGTCATGAGTCACGGCAATGTTGAGTTCACCGGGCTGTGGGGGGCCTACCGAGATCTGAACCTTCCTGAATTTGGCAAATTCATTGTGATTGGAGCGGAAAAACTGCGAATGAGTCGTGGCGGGGACCTCACATTGATATTGTTGTTGGTGGAGGCAGATGGAGGAGATGAGCACGTGTATCGGAGAAAGCACCTAGTGACGGAAGTGAGAGAGCGTGAGTGGGATAGGCTTGAAAATCGCAATTGGGAGATAGTTTTCCTTGCTTAAAGACTGGCCTGGGGGAGACTCCTGCGTACAGCAAGAAGATAGTGATGCTAACAATAGCTTGTGGTGCGAAAGGTTTGGGAGACTTCGATCACACGAAGCACATCACATTGAGATAGCTAGACAAGAAAGTCTTTCGTAGTATTCGCCTGTAGGCGGTTTCTGGAGCCTCCAGTTCAAATAGCACTGGGACTTACTACTTGCATCAGGACTGAGCGCTGTGGAGGTGTTCAATATACCTCGAAAAGTCATGACCTGAGGCCGAAGTGTTACTGAAGCCATCTCGAAGCGGAAATCGCAGAAGGCCCGACATCAGAAAGCTGCCAAATGCGCCTTCCCCGAACTGTCCATTTTCCACCTTCAATCCCGCCCGAAGCTTGTGAGCTCTCGGCCCCAAGAATGTGGCACCCAATCACACTCGTCGCCTATTCCCTCCCCCAGAAAACGTGCTCCACACCCCGATCGTTGGCAAACAAGGAATCGTAGACGTTCCAATCGTGCTTCGAGATCGCTTTGGTTGGCTTTTCCAAAGAATGCTTGGATTTAGCGCAGGTGCCACGCCGGAACACATGCCTGCAGAGAGATCTCATAATGGCTCGATCCGCTCAACTTGACTTCTCAGCTTTCTCTGAACCTTTCTTGTCGAGATTAAGCCGCAGGATGCTATGATGAGTGCTTCACCTACTCGAATGTGGTCAACGTTCGCAAGCTGCGCATCGGAGATGCAACATGAGTGATAGAGACTGGATGCCAACTGTGGCAAGAAAGTTATCTCGAATCTTAGCGCATTTACCCTGACACTTTGCGACAATAGGCTATAGCGATGGCAGGCGAGAGAAAGCTGTCGCATCGTCCGTGGGATGATGTGGAATTCTGCAATGCAGATTTAGGTCCAAATATCGAGTCGAGTCCGCGCAAACACGCCGGACCCGACCACCTCGAACATGCTGAGACGCAAGAGTCCTTCTGGGAGGCATTGCAAACCGGAAATGAGAGTGCTAGAACTACATCGGACGCGCGCCTGACAGCTGGGAAGGAAGCTCTGCAACAGCTCACAGCTGAAGACCGGCGATGGTCGGTGTCAGGCATGGATTTACCACGAATCAACTCTCGAGCTCTTGCGGCCGCTCAGACTGAGCATCGCATGACTTTCCGAGAGGGTCTACGAATGTACCCAAAGGCAATATTCTGGTCTGCTGCAATCTCTCTCGCGATCGTTGGAGAAGGATTCGATACTTCCCTGGTCAATTCGTTCTACGCGTTTGACACTTTCAAGCGATCATACGGTGTGCTCACAGATGATGGGACATATGAAGTGACCACGACCTGGCAGGTTTCGCTAAATAACGGCGCCGTTGCTGGATCACTTATCGGCTTGTTGCTGAATGGATGGCTAAGTGAGCGGTTGGGATATCGATGGACCTTATTATATTCACTGCTCGCACTTGCTGCATTTATCTTCCTGACTTTCTTTGCGTTCAACATCCAGACTTTGCTGGCGGGACAAATCCTGTGCGGTCTGCCGTGGGGTATTTGCAGCACTCTGAGCATGTCGTATGCTGCGGAGGTGATGCCTTTGGCCCTACGAGGCTACTTAATCGCCAACATCAATTGCTGTTGGGTTTTAGGTGAGACAACCAAGATTGGTGTGGCTTGGCTTGACTGACGGTCGTTTCAGGTCAGATCATCGCACAAGGAACGCTGCGAGGCTTTCTGCATGACACCACCAAATGGTCTTATCGCATACCGTTTGCCATCCAATGGGTATGGATTGTTATTGTTGTGGGTGTGGCATACTTTGCACCAGAAAGTCCTTGGTGGCTTGTCAGGAAAGGCAAAACGGATGAAGCGAGAAGGGTGCTTCTCAGGTTGGCAAGCAAGCACCAGATATTCAATCCGGACAACGTGATCGCCATGATGCAACACACTGATGAAGTCGAAAAGCAGCTGAACAATGGCAAAGCTGTGAGAAATGACCTGTCATACTTTGAGTGCTTCCGAGGGACGAATCTTCGCCGCACCGAGATCGCTTGTCTCGTCTTTGTGACGCAGAACCTCTGTGGGCTGCCATTGATTGGAATGGCTTCCTATTTTTACCGTCAAATCGGATTCAGCATGGAGCGTGCTTTCGACATCAACCTCGGGATGCACGGCCTGGCTATCATTGGATGCCTTATATCACTCGTACTGATCAAGTATTTTGGTCGTCGAGTATTGTATCTTTGGGGTCTGGCCGCCTGCCTCACCATCCTTATAGCAGCTTCGATCCTTGGGACTCTGGAGGAGACAAAGGCAACACTGTGGGGGCAGGCAGCGCTTGTGATCGTCTTTATTTTCACATTTGATGCCACAGTCGGCCCATTGACTTACACAATCGTCGGCGAACTTCCATCGACTCGGCTGAGGGTCAACTCTATCGTCCTGGCCAGAATTTCGTACAACATCTCCGGAATGATAACGAATGTAATCAACCTCCGAGCATTGAACCCTCTAGCATGGAACCTCCGGGGGAAGAGCAATTGGATTTGGGCATGCACGTGCCTCATTTGCCTAATATACTGTTGGTTCAGGCTGCCAGAGACAAAGGGCTTAACATATCATGAGCTCGATATTTTGTTTGAGAAGAAAGCGAATGCTAGGAAATTCGCTAGCATTCAGCGGCGGCTTGAAGAGACAGGATACTTTGGGTTCTATGACCAACGGCCGAGCGTCGCTGAGGCGGCATGGCGGTGATAGGGTGAAGAATCCGAGGTGTGGAAGATGTATGGTCTCCGTAGGTGCATGTCCGCGGCGTTTGCGAGGGTAGCGAATGGAGGTCGCGTTCAAACTGTTCCTTGCTCTGGAGTGCGCATTGCGCCATGCGCCTTTCTCAACCGCCTACCATACCAGTGTCTTCCTTTTCGACAAACGCTTTGTTCAGCTTCCCACCATTTCTTCTCAGCCATTCTTGTAGTCGACTGACAACGGCTTCTTCATCCTCTTGCATTCTCCGTGTTTTCTCCTTCTCTTCAGGGCTCTGATCTGCCACGAGCGTATCCAGGTCGCCAAATAGCCATAGTTCTTTCATCGTCCTCGTAAGTACCATAAGCTCTTCGGCCGCTCTGATCATTTGCATGGTTGCAACGTCCACAGTAAGCTGCTTGTCTGCCGTCTCTACGAGGCTGGGTGGTGTCTCCTGGGGTTCGTCAGAGGCATTGCTCGGCTCGTATGCGACATCAAGAATATCACCAAAACGTTTGATGAGAACTGTGATCAAGGCTTGAATGCGGGCTGAGAAGAACCATGTTAGTGAACTCAACGACCCAACAGTAGATACAAATACATGCCTTTCATATATTCTGCGGAAGGACCTGATGAGAGGATTTGTAGTCCGTCAGCCTCAGTGGCAGCCTTCTGCTCAGCTCTCATCTGGTCCATATAGTTGTCGCTCCTGCGTTGCGCCATTGTTGCTTTGCTTCGTAGTCGGGCTGTAAATGTTTGATCAATCCAATAGGAGTTGCAATAGTGAGGCGCAGATCACGGCTAGTCAATAGGCAGTATCAAGACTCTCAGAGGATACTAGGACACACCACGCGTCAAGTAATGGTAAATGCTAATTTGAAGCAAAACATCAATGAGCAGAGTTTGTGAGTACCACTTCGTCTATGCTGAAATCGCAGGCACCACAGATCCTCATGCGTAAAAGAACCTCGACAGTGGGTATGTCGGGTCACTATGATCTCCTCGAGCTCATCATAATGTATTACATACAAGGCGACAAGGTCCTGCGCTTCGGAAATATGGTTACTCGAGGAACTTGTGACACGGCGTCGTTGGATGAAGGGACTAAAACCATTTCAGTCGAATGTCGCTACGGTTAAGTGAGACTGCTGGAGACGCTGCTGTAATGATATTCTTGCACAGTCGTAATTTTGGTACGTCGGTATAGGTCCTGATATGAATTCGCCTACTGAAAACATTGTTCATCGCCCAGAAAATCCCACCCACAATCTGGCGCCCCAATCGTCTTTTGAAGGTGCATACTAGTGTTGTGTAGCAGGGCGACAAATTGGAGCACATCAAATCCATAGCATGCTTGCACCGACTCGGCATGATACAAATCTAGTCAAACAATACTGACGCCCACTGTCACTAGCAACAGAACACCATTGAAAACATCAAGATGGGTGCCCAGCATGTCGAATTCTAAATAGAACAAGTTCATCGTAAGGCTGGCATATCGATTGCAACAAGTGATGGCCAGCCACTGGTACCCATCCCCGAGACTATAGACGCAAAATGAACAATCACACGGAAGAACCGTCCGTCACGGTTTGCGCTAATCCCAGGTGCCAGTGGTACGCTATTCAACCTCTATGAGGCATAGACCATGAGGCACAGACTGCCATGCCCTCATGAGGCTAAGCTGAGAGCATCTCTTGCAGCGGAGGAGAGCAAAATGGAGTCGAAAGGGACCGTTCAGGGGCCCCTTTCATCGGGCAAGACGAGACTGACAATAGCGTTCTGAAAGGTCGACGCTTGGTAGATTCAGAGACAGAAGAGGCCGACCCAATCCTAGCGATTGAGCGAGCTCCGAAAGGCATTGTGAGCGCTTCCAATTAGCTTGACGCAGATAAATGAGCCGCAGAAAGGTGACGAGGATTAGCATTTTTGCAATTGGAACCTTCAAATCCTGCCGTAGAGCCAATTTCTCCCACTGTCGCTCAGTATCACTACATTAATATACCCGATATCAAAGTTTTGCGGCAGCGCCTCGTCACAGCTACCAAGTCACCGTAAATCCGAAATGGCATTTGGCAAATTTTTAACGTCCTTGCTTCTCCTCCTCAGTCAATGGCTGCTTACCCAATTCCATGATGTCCTTCCCGAACAATATCGTAGACTTACCTATCAACTCACCCCTCTGTGCCCTCAGGCCAGCCCTTACTGCTGCTCTGCCAATTACGTCAGCATCCTGCGTCCAAAAGTCCTTCAGCTTTCCTCCACTAACATAACCCAAAGCATCCGCTATCCACCTTATCACTGCCTCTGCTGGCCGCGACTCCTCTCTTCGTCCACCTATGAGTCCTGGCCTGAGAATGACCGTATGGGGAAAGTCTAATGCTAGAATATCCCGCTCGATCTCACCTTTCATCCTCGTGTAGGCGAATCGAGCATCTGCCGAGGCGTTGGTTGCAGATATCAAGACGTAGGTGCTTGTTGGTGCTGATGGGTGCGAACGAGCGGCTTTCGCAAGCGAGATGTTGAGGTCATGTTCTAGCACATATTGCTTGTCAAACCCGCCGGCTGCTCCACGTGTAGTTGCCAGAGCAGAGAAAAGAATTTGCGGAGGTGAAGAAGGGCTCGAAGAGTCTGTGCTTGTTGCAGCCGCTACAAGTGATTCCCATTTGGAGGTGTCTTTCTCCACATGAGTAATCATCTTTGGTGAGTTTTGGGATGCTGTGGCATTTACAGCTTGCTGAGGCGGTCTCCGCGATATTGTGGCGACCGAAGCCACCTGCGAGGTCGGCAGTGATAGCAGTGTTGACAAGATATGAGAACCTGTCATGCCGGTAGACCCAAGAACCATGGTAGAAGCCATAGCTGCCAAAAATGAAACGATGTTCCGGATACCCAAGGTGACACCGTGAACTGCCAAAGAGTCTGAACAAGAAACGATGGTTGTCCCTTCGCGAGACTTGTGTCAGAGATGCACCAAATTTGACAAAGCTAAGCTGTCCCTCAACTTGAGGGTTCTCCAGTGATACGAAACTATCACGCAACCGCTTCGCTCCGGACGAAGCCATGGCAACATTCCGAAGGACTTGGCGTAGCCGCGTAAGGCTCTTGACCACATCTACGTAGCATCTTCCGATGGCAAACGTCGCCATTCACTCAGCGCCGGCTGGGAGAAAGCGATAGGACAAGGAGTCGTAGTCGCTGAGTACCACTGCTGCGGACTCGAAATATGACCTTGCGCCGTTTCTGGCTGCATTCGACATCAGCTGTCCTCTACCACAACACCGCATCAACTTCAAACCGCTATTGACTGCTTATCGAGAAACCCTTTACGAGCCGTCAGTTCTGCCAACGCGTTCAGCACCTAGCCGGCGCTGGCGGCGTCGACCGTGCGCACCTGTAATCCAAAGAACTTGGCGAAATGACTACGAGGTCCGAACTTCAGAACCTGACTCAAGCTGGAGCCTACGAGGTCACGGTTGCATTTTGCGCAAATCAACGAGTACATCCAAACCAGACCCTAGTAGGACGCAAGATTGGCTTCACAAAGATGAACCTGCAGCAACGGTCCAACGTCGTTGCGTCAAATTGATGCTATATGTACAATAGGACCGTTGAGGGAAAATTAGATGCGCATGAAGCTTTCTGCCCTACATATGAAGCCCAGAATTGAGCCTGAGATTGTCCCGGTATGAAAGCTGTTCCAACCTCCTGAATGAAAAGACCAGGAGCTGGCGGGACGAACACAATGCGTCGCACCCGGTATTGAGACCATCAAGTCAATCTACGCCCGGCTGGAAATTCTCACCCACCAAAAAGACGGCCGCAGCCGCACTTCACAAACTTCTGATCGTGGGCAATGGAGTCAAGCTGCTTCGTTCTGCTACGGCATACGGAGCTCTTATCGGCCTCTGAGACGTTCAAGTTAAGCTGTACCGCAACGACCATTGCAGGGAAACGGAATTTGGGGCGGATGTCCTAGTTACTCCTCAATGCTCTATACCACCTGGGTCAGCCTCTTGAGGCTCAGGATCCGCATTCTTGAGTGACACCTGGATATATCATCGCTACAGCCGTTGGAATGAAGGCGCTGCATCCGCATACGGAGACGGGTAGCGCACCGACCTTCCTCTCGTGGTTTGCACGCACGGGATATGGTCTTGAGAGGCAGGACTCCTCAAGGCTTTAATCTTAAATTCTCATCCCGGGGTGGGCTTGAGATAAGGAGAAAACGTTACAAATCGCCAAAGGCGCAGCAGGCGCTGCATTTGATTCATTTACACTATGTCACATTCATCATTCATCCCGCCTCCTCTATCTCCTTTGGCTGCTCCCCACCCTCAACCCAAGCTCTAATACTCCTCGCAAACAGCTCCGGAGACTGCAAATCCCAACTATGTACCGCACCCTTTATGATGCCAGCCCTGCTCTCCACTCCATTCATCCTCAATGTCCTGCTCATCTCCCTGCACATCTCAGTATCATCCTGTAGCTCCGCAGCGACAAACATCGTCCTCACACCGGCCTTACCCAGCGCTTCCATCGTAGGCTCAAGTTTCACATCACCAATACTCCCATACCCACTCCTCAACAACTCCAAGTTGAAATTAGATCTGATCTCACTCCGCAACTCCTCATGCGGCTGCATTCCAACTTGCCTGCAAATAAAGTTATAAAGCCAATCCGGCATCCACTTGACCAAAATCGAGATGAAGAGGTAGAGGATACGAGGGTGTGACGCGAGCCACGCCTGCCAGCCTCTAAACGGTGTCGCGCCGCTGACCCAGAGACTTTGCACAAGGTCCGGGCGGTCGATTGCGAGTCGTATGCCTACGAAGCCGCCGGCGCTGAGGCCGGCGACATGGGCGCGTCCGTTCTTGGCGTGTTGCTGGATGAGGTGGGCTAGGTGGGTGGCTGATGATGCGAGTGTGAAGGATCCGGGTTGGAGAGTTGCAGAGCGTGAGCGGGAGTGGCCGGGTAAGTCGACGAGGAGGAGGTGGTAGGATGGGAGATGCGGCGCCACGAGAGCGAATTCGAGGTGGGAGGAGAAGATGCCGTGGAGGAGTATGATTGTGGTTGGGGCAGAGGGGTTGAGGGAGAGGTGGAAGATTTCATTGGTGGGCTGTGAGGAGGAACTCTCGGCAGACATAGCGCAGAAGTAGAGGACTTGGGACTGTTGTGGGAATTTGAAGGCCAAAATGGCTTGTACGAGGCCTTACTATTATCCAGGAGACGGGAATAAGTGCTTGCCTTTCCGGACGGATAAATAACAGCGGCACCATAATCTAGTGAGCTTCTTACTAGGCTGGGTCTTTACTTCAATCGCTCGCTTGTAGCACTCTTTCAGATGCCGAGTCGATCTTTGATTTTGATGCAAGTTGTGCCAGTGGGAGGGGTCCGTCTGCTGGCGTGAAGTGTAGCAATTGCTAAGCGAACACGTACGGTTGACCATAGTGCAACTTGTGCCTGGGCATTCAGCATTGGCGAAACTCATCTCGGTTTCGAACTTAACCAACGTTTCAAGGTGGAAAGCCATAGGATTACTCGCGACACGGTCAAACAATCTGAAAGGAGAGCAACCTGAGCTCAGACGGAAAGCAGAATATGGGAACTTTGATCATTAAGACTATGTGCGTTTGAGACAGCAGCTCACAAAATTATCGCCACCAATTTAGGGAAGAAACTCCAGTAGAGCGAATACTGGGCGGCTTCCGTCATCATCATCGTCTTCCTCGTCGTCATCGTCGGCGTCGATATCATTATCATTATGGGCGAAAGCCACACCAATTCTAGTTATCTGTTACTGTGTCCAAGCCCACATGCGAAATGCCATTTACAGCAAGGCAATAGCGCCGACGATACCAGCAGCGAAAGCGAAGCCACCGGCAGTGTTCCGGTCAGCAGCGCCGGTAAAGGTGGCGACGGGAGCAACTGAAGTACCGGTAGGGGCTTGTGGTTGTCCGTCAGAGATCTGAGTGACAGCGGGAGCGCCAGTTGGAGCTTGTGGCTGGCCGTCTGAAATCTGAGTGACAGCGGGAGCACCGGTTGGAGCTTGTGGCTGACCATCAGAGATCTGGGTGACCGCGGGAGCGCCAGTGGGAGCTTGTGGTTGACCATCTGATATTTGGGAAACTGGAGCGCCAGTCGGGGCTTGCGGCTGGCCGTCGGAGATCTGGGTGACCGCAGGAGCGCCAGTTGGAGCTTGGGGCTGTCCGTCCGAGATCTGAGAAACTGGGGCGCCAGTTGGAGCTTGTGGCTGACCGTCGGAGAGTTGGTAGACGGGAGCACCGGTTGGAGCTTGCGGCTGTCCATCAGAGATCTGAGAGACAGCTGGAGCACCAGTGGTGGCCTGTGGCTGTCCATCAGAGATTTGAGTCACAACAGCAGTGCTGGCCTGAGGTTGACCATCAGAGAGCTGGGAAACGGACGCGACGATGGAAGTGGCTTGTGGCTGGCCATCAGGTAGCTGAGAAGCAGTGGCTGGGGCGGAGCCGCCGGAGAGAGACTGGAAGTAGACGGCAGCACACTGGCCGCCCTGAGACTGGTCGTAAAGATTATAGAAATCGCCGCTAAGGCACTGATAAAAGACTGCGCTGCCGCCGAGAGCAAGGCTGCCATTGCCACAGAGAGACCAGCCGGCGGTGTAGATGGCACCAGCTTGAACCGGACTGTCGAACTGAAACTGTCGGTTCGATGCGATGTAGCCGGTACGACCAGCCTGGTCTTTCAAGATACCATCAGCCAAGGTAAGGGTCAAGGGCCCGTCCAATTGTCTCTGGATTAAAATTAACTCTGGCTCCACAAAAGGCCGACGGTAAGGTACTTACCCTCGAAAGGTCACGTTTGGCAGCAGACTGAGTGATATTGACAACGGTGATCTGAAAGCTCCCGGGGGAGGAGGGTGAGCACCCATCTGGGGCGGATTCTTGAGGAGTGATTCCTTCAGGTACGGCTTGGGGCACCGGGTTGGCAAAGGCGGCGCCAACTAGGCCGAGTACAGCGAATTTTCCCTTCATCTTCACTCGCGCAGCGAGATTATTTTCCGTCTCTGCGACACAATTGAACGAAGGCGAGATCCAGCGAGAGAGAGCAATTAGGTAAGCGAAAGACCTATGCTTGAACGATAGTGCTCGCAGATAATTATGATGCTTAATGCTTGATGCCAGATGCTAGATGTTGACCTGAAGAAGAAGAGTGACAAGGCGGCTGATCATGCGGGATATAAATGGTCTCGATGCTTTGCGGAGCTCTCACATAACTGGGACCAGGTACCTCATTTTCGGCTATGGTGATGGAGATTTCAACAAGCTCTGGTAGAGAGTTGACAATCATGACGCCGGAAACAATCATTGGCTCCATCGCAGCACATTGTATCAACGCTGGCGGGATGGACGACTGAGACATGCATTGTGGTGCATAACCATCTCCGCATTTTCATTCCAGGACTTGACAGCTTCAGACATTGGATACACATGGCCAAAAGTTTTGGTGAAGGAGGAGGACTAGACCAGCAAGAGACCGATCTGCAACGAGATCTACTACTGCACGTTTCTACCGACTTTGTAGACAGAGTACGATGGTGATGCTATGATTGAATGCGGTGCTGGTATCTCGAAGTTGTCCGCGCCGAAATAGTCTTCCGTAGTGTGTCCGATGGAGCAAAGTTGCGGGATGTGCTCATGCATCATTACGCGATGAGCGTTGCGAGGTGGAGAGGTTTCGCAGTCACGGCTGGAACCCTTCAGGGTTTGCGAAAAGTAGATGCTCTGGACTGTAGGCAATCCGACCAATGGGCGAAGACAATGCATCATCGACTGCAACTTGTCGTGAGCTCTATTGATCCAATATTGCCACCAGGTCTCCCTCACCGAGCTCGTGTATAATGTTACATACCCTGAGGTCGATGTGTACATAGCAGTCTCCCAGTATCTACAGAGAAGAAGGTCGGAATGGAGGAGCATCATGTTGATTGTGCAATATCAGTGCCAACCACGAGGAATCTACAGCTTCCATTCAAGCCTCATAAGCCCACCTTCTTCGCAGTCTCTGTTGGGGCCTTCATTTCGGCTTGGCTCGTACTTGCATTGTCGAGCTAGACCAAGGTTCTTTTCATTGATTTCCCCCCTCACAACGGTAAGCTTGCTCGCCTTGCAAAGTAATGCATCGCTCAAGCGCATCAGTAGATCAGCGTAGGTGCGATGAAGCGTGGGACGCAGCATTACCGAATGGAAGTCTGCTAGCGAATTTCTGGGTGGGGTGGTAGCCAGTGAGAATCTAGTGCGGTACGCTATATCTCTAGGCTTCGCCAGGTAGACAAGATGCTTATCCAGCCGAGGCGATCTTAGACCAGATCGGAACATTAGCAACAGAATGTGCACAACACTATGTCCCGACGAGCACGCTCAATGCGGATCTTTAGTACAGCTTTACACCTCAAAGAGGAGTACAATACGGTAGTGAAGATCTCGCTTATCTTGGAGATCTTTGAGTCGCTTCGCCAGCGCGAATGATGCCTAATTGAAAATCGTGATTCGTGACGAAGTTTTCGTATTTCCCTACTTTCCGTTCATGGTACCTATCGATAAGATCGCCTCGGCAGTTTCTTCTGCAAAGCTTGACTTCAGCCAAGCAAGGCTGAGAGCGGACATCTTATCCGAAATACGAGGCTGTGTCGTGCATCGGAGTATCTACCGCCGACCAAAATTTTAGTGCGAATTGCGTGATTGCTTTTCAATGCGAAAATCAGCGTCGACTCCCCATCGCATGGCTGTTCCAACGCCCCAAAATGTGAATCGTCAGGGTGGGTCTGGCCTTTTGGCCTGCCCGAACGATTTCCAACTTGTTCTTTTTCCTCAATACTCCCCAGACTCTCCAAACCCGCCGTCGCCCTTCCCTACCTTCACTACACCTCACCTTCACAGCCATGGGCAGCACAACGCCACAGCCGTCTTCGGGGGCGCTGCCATTTGGCAAGCAGATCGGCCTCTCTAATATCACAGGCCCGACTTACGTGACAGCGCAGACTCTCGTGCAGCAGGTCGCGTATTTGCTATCAGACAAGATATGGTCCTACAGCCCCGAGACGTTTGATTTGGATGTCTCAGCACGACAATGGTCACTGGAGCAGGAAAAGAATGTGCATGGTTATTCACCCAAAGTTCAGTCCATGGACATTCGGTCTGGCGCAGGAACAGCTGCTTTGGGCTACATCTTCTCCAAGGACTTTGACGTGAAGAGGAGGCATATCCCACAGGCTGTACTGGCTTCGTCCTCGGTGCTGAATTTCCTGCGCCAAGCGCTTGATCAGCTGTCTCTGCTTTACGGAGTCAGCAACCCATTCGTTGCGCATGTGGCAGCTTCTGGCTACGATGGCAGCAAGCACGGCGCTCTTGCGTCTGACTACATCTCATCCATGTGGTTAGCCGAAGATCTAGGCTTCAGCTTGATCTCGAGTCAGTCTGCGCACGAATCCCAGCATATTTCTCTTCTCGCCACCCTGCTTGCTCAGGACCTGCCAGTCATCCATACCTATGATGGTGTCAGGATGAGCCGAGATACCACGCGAGTCATCGACACCCTTGACCAATCTAACTTGCAAAAGGCCTACAAGAATGTGCTCAGGGCAGTTGAAGGGGATGACCACAAGCACTCAACCACGGAAGGAAAGGTGCTAAAGACGATCAAGGCATTCAATGAAGAGCTTGGAACGGACTATAAGCCTTTTGAATACTACGGCCATTCTACCGCGGAGCAAGTTCTGGTGACTTTTGGCTCCGTTGAGTCTTCGCTAGCTGCTCAAGTTGCCGAAAAATTGGCACAGGCCGGCAGCAAAGTCGGCGTGGTCAATGTGCGAGTCTACCGACCGTTCATTGAGGAGTCGTTTCTGAAGGCTCTACCATCGACAGTCAAGGTCGTTGGTGTTCTTGGCCAAGTCAACACTGTGCAGGAAGTCTCTGAGGCCGGCATTCGCTCGCGCCTGTACGAGGATGTGCTTGCAGCTGTCTCTTTCAACACTATCCTTGGGCAGACACCCGAAGTTCGAGATGTCAAGTTCCCCAAACCCGAGTCGTGGTCTCCTTCGAGCATTGCAGGCGTCTATCACATGCTGGCAGGAAAGCCTGTTGATACCATGCCTCAGGAAGAGCTTGCACCAATATTGCTCGATGCCGACGTTCAACAATATACCTTCTGGAATGTTGATGATGCTCCTTCTGCTTCTGCTGTTCACTACCTTGCTCAGGCTCTCGCAAAGGATTCTTCGCAGAACGTCACCATCAGTTCGGCCTACGACAACCTTGTCCAAGGTGGTGTGCACAGGGTCGACATCAGGAAATCGCCCAAGAGCCTCGATGCTACCTATGTCATATCAGAGGCTGACGCTGCAATTGTCGGTGACGTCGCTCTGCTCGAGAAGGTCGACATCTTCTCCGGCATTGAGGCAGGCGGCAAAGTTATTCTCCTCCTGCCTGGTGTCAAGGATGAGGATGTAGAGAAGAAGCTGCCGGCTGCTGCACGCAAGCAGATTGCAGAGAAGAATATCAGCCTCTACTTGATCGATCCGGATGCAACTGAGCTTGATAAGGAGAACGAAGAGCTGCCATCTTTGATCGTGCAGACTGCCTTCCTTCGAGTTGCGCTTGCCAAGTCGGAGGAAACTGGCATACAAAGACTCGCACAATTTGGCGCTGACATTCATACTCTTGAGAAGGTCGCAGCAGACCTCGAGAAGACCCTACGGCAGATTGAGGTACCCAAGGAATGGACCGAAGTCGAAATCGATGCCTCGAAACCAGCACCGCTGTCGACAATCATCACCAACAGCTTTGGACCATGGGACAAATCAGACGAAGAATCACCATCCCTGCTCCGAACGTGGCAGAAGGCCGCCAAGGCTCTCCTCTTCAAAGAAGCTAACGGCACAGAGGACGAGCTCCGACCAGACCTTCCAACAAAGACCTATACCGTTCACGTCAAAGAAAACCGCCGCCTTACACCCCTTACGTATGATCGCAACATTTTCCATGTCGAATTTGACCTCGGCACCTCCGGCCTGACCTACGACATCGGCGAAGCGCTTGGCATTCATGCCGAGAACGATCACGACCAGGTCATGGAATTCATCAAATGGTACGGCCTTGATCCAGATGAGGTTGTCGAAATGGCCGCTTTGAATCAGCCTGGCAAATTCGAGAATCGAACCGTCTATCAAACACTCATGCAGAATATCGATATCTTTGGTCGTCCGCCCAAAAAGTTCTACGAGCAGCTGGCCGAATTTGCTTCCGATGAGGAAGAAAAGAAGAATTTGATGACGTTATCCGGCCCAGAAGGCTACAAGGAGTTCCAACGAAGAGCCGAAGTCGACACCATTACCTACGCTGATGTCCTTCTTGAGTTCTCATCCGCTCATCCATCCTTCCACGATGTTGCACGTATCGTCGCACCGATGAAACGCCGCGAGTACTCTATAGCCTCCTGCCAAGCGGTCACACCTACTTCTGTAGCTCTTATGGTTGTCGTTGTGAACTGGGTCGACCCGCGCGGCCGCGACCGTTTTGGCCAGGCCACACGATACCTCAGCCGTCTTCGTGTTGGGGCGCCAGTCACGGTCAGCGTCAAACCATCCGTCATGAAACTTCCGCCCAAACCCACACAACCAATCATCATGGCCGGTCTCGGCACTGGTCTCGCGCCGTTCCGCGCCTTCGTCCAGCACCGCGCCATGGAGAAGGCCCAAGGCAAAGAGATCGGCTCCGTGCTGCTGTACATGGGCTCCCGCCACCAACGCGAGGAATACTGCTACGGCGAGGAATGGGAAGCCTACCAGGCGGCGGGCGTGATCACCTTGCTTGGCAGAGCTTTCTCTCGCGACCAACCTCAAAAGATCTACATCCAGGACCGCATGCGGCAGACCATAGACGAGATCATTGAGGCGTACCGCAAGCAGGAGGGTGCGTTCTATCTCTGTGGACCGACTTGGCCTGTGCCGGATGTGACGAATGTGCTTGAGGAGGCGATTGCGAAGGATTGGGCGGCGGCTGGACAGAAGGTCAAGAAGGGCGAGACGAGCAAGGAGATTATGAAGTTGAAGGATGAGGGGAGGTATGTGCTCGAGGTTTATTAGATTTTGTGACTTAACCTAGCATAGATAGAAGGGTAGAAGATAGATCAAAAATTCTGTATATTCTTGGAATTGATTCATCACCTAGTTGTGTGCTTATTCTCGTGCATCACGTGCCGCATCTTACACTGACAGCTGCCAATCATCATAGCTTCCTGCAGCCCTTTATCTAACCAGTCAAGCTGCCACTGTCAAAATGCAAGAGGCTTCGAGAGGCCAGTGGACCGCGGCGTGGCTGACGCCAACACCCCCTGGCTGAGAACGCAGGGATTCGCCGGGCTACCGTTTATACGGGGGCACGCGTCTACGAAAGGAGGCACCCCGCAGGCACAACTGCACATCCCTAAGCTTAGAATCTGCCCCTGCTCTTTAAGGTCGGGACAGCCTGAGGATGGCGGTGTTGGCATCACGTTTGACGCGTCTTGCCGCTCTGGTGGATTGATTTTGTGGAAAGGCGAAGCCTCTTTGACATTGATTTGACGGTGTAGTTCAGCCTCGAGGTTTCGTTGAGACTCTTGCAGGCACGTCGTGTCCCCGGAGAGCCGTCCGAGTAAGGTGTATATTCGGTGCAGTTGGACCGGGTGGAGCGGAGTGTGGCCTGTTAGCTCGAAAGCGTTGTGGTGAATCTGCAAGGCTCTCGAATAGCTTTCGAAAGCGTCTATATCCTCGCTTTGGGAAGACTGGATGTTGCCTAATATGATCAGCAACGCGGCGAGGTACGCGTCTGGGGTGCATGTGGTCAGGTCGATATTGTTGTACATGTGATTCTCAAGGAGACCGATGCATTGCTCAATGAGGCTTTTAGCTTCTGTGTACTCGAGTCTCAACATGTGCGCGGAGATGCGTCGAGCATAGAGGTCGATGAGGTTGAGAACACCTTTCGCTTCTGAATCTGTGAGGCTCTGCAAATGGATGTAATCTCTATAGCCATAGTAGGTCTGCTCTTCCGCCAATTCAATGGTGTAGTCGGTGAAGACCTGCGGGTGATCGGGCCAAAGTAATTCAATATTACGCAACTTTGCTTCCAGTATGAAGAGGCCACCGTCGACAAGTTCCTCGAATGTCAGGTCGGTCAGTACAAAGAGGAGCGGCCGATGGGCAGCGGAAAGTGGCAGCAGATCCCGGAGTCCACGGACTTTGGCGAGCATGCACAACCCTACTTCGTCCGCATTGCAGCGGCGAAGCCTCATGCAGACTCGAATAAGTGTAGTCCAAACGTCGAGGTCCGAGCAGAGAAGCAATTCTTCCAGGAGCAGGAAAGACAGCCGCCAGCAGAGACCTGCCCAGCTGTCATTGCCTCCCTGATGAGCTCTGATTCCTTCCCATATGATACTCTGGAAGTCATGATTTGTATTCCTGGTCGTACTGGTACATTCGACCCAGCAGAGACCGAATCGACTTGGGATGCATAGCATGGTGTCTTTCGCCTTGTCCAGCAAAAGTCTAGTCTCTCGAAGAAGTGCTTCAAGCTTGCCGATGATGACAATGGACGTCTCGATGCTCAGCGTCGGCGGGATAGACAGTGAAATGACATTGGATGCTTCTCCGGTCGTTTGGTCCTCGCAGCAGCATGCTGCCTTCTGACGCTTTCGTCGCTTGCGAGCTTTGTAGTTTTGTGCTCTCTGCAGTGGTTGTATGCGGCCTCGAAGTAGGTGCAACGTCTGCAATCCAAAGACGTTCGCTTGAGCATAAGAATCTAACAAGTCCTCCGAATCGCGATTATTCAGGTTTTTGTGAAGACCCCATTCTGCGAGCTTGATCTTCAGCATTTTACATCTGCAGGTCTTAGCACAGATCTAGATTTTGGCTGAGGATACTCACGAGGAATTGAACCCGTAGGCTTGATGCACATGACGAATGACATCGTCGACTGGAGTGTTCTGCTCATACCATAGCTTGGTGATGAGAAAGCGTGCTGCTTCCCAATCAAAGGGGTTATGGTCGGGAGAACACTTACGGTCTCTCATAAGGCTATTGCCAGTCCTCCGGATCGATGCTGAGCTCAAATTTTGTATCGGCGCAGAGACAACTTGTCAGAATCGTTGGTTTATGTGCACCGCAACGAGGCCTGATGCCCCTGGCTGAGTCCAACAGGACATAATACCAGGTCATAGTCAGCATTTCGGCAAGGCCCAAATGATATACGTCGAACTTGTTGAGCAGTTCGGATATCACCAGTGAACAAATGCTGCTGAGCCACGAAGATTCGAGATCTGTTATTGGTTTGAAGCCGGAAGTTCCTGCTGAACTCGAGCTTGTCCAGATCGAGGCTGAGGCCGGTGTAGCAAGGTTTTCCGTAAGGCGCAAGCTTGAACCAATCCTGCGGCACTCTACCACTCGGGCTTCCTTTTTCAGTGCTCGACATACATTGCATAACTTACCAAAATTCCACCTTAGACTTGCTTTGCCTTTTCTCATCGAGAATTACGTCTTGGCATAGTCAAGCCTAGCCAGCAGGTCAGCGGTGCAGAAGGACATGATCGAAATAAAGGTACACCATTTCGGGCTTTGCCGACGAGAAATTCGCACAGGCCATCGCGAGTTACGTTCTGCGGGAAGCGCTCTGCGAAGCTAGCGGGACTTTTGAACAACAGCGAATCGAATGGATTGTCAAGACCACAAGTCGAGCAAGTGTCCTGCAAGGAACCTGTGAAAGGCGACCAATCAAATAGGTTTGCTCATGATCTGCCCGAGATCCGCACGAGTGAGGCTGACATCCTTAGATATGGGCTGAGGATCTCTACAAACATGCATTTTCCTCCTCGCGAGCTCAAGACGCGATCTCGCTTTCCACGACATATATAAGTACGATCTTCAAGTGATTTGGTGAAAGCATCTGATCTCGTTTCAACCTGTACTGGACCCTTTCGAGTTCAACCATGGCTTTCTGGACTCAGGGCCGTTCGACTCTTCTCCCGATCATGGCTGAGCCCCAAAATCTTCCATTCGACATGGACCCCACCGAACAAGTTCATGGAGTGGTCCTCGGCGAGCTGGATCACAATGGCTTTACATTCGCAGACGACGACGTTCGTCCTCCGATACTTCCAGCTTTCATATCCTCCCAGCTAGAGACACAGGTCGGCCAAGCTCAATTATGGCCCACCAGCGAGACTGAATATGGAAGCTCAATCTCAATGGGCAACAACTCTCAATCCACAGTTCCAAATAGCCTCTTCTCTGGACCTGGCGCGAATACGATGTACGAGCGCTCTGGTATAATTCTACCAACCCCACGGCAACACAGCTATCCGCCAAGCGAGCACGATTGGCAACGAATCAAACACATCTTCAAGCGACTTTATCTTTACGAAAACATGAAACTAAAAGATGTCATGATTGAGCTGCAACAGAAGCACGGCTTCCGAGCGTCAATCAAAATGTTCAAAGATCGCATTAAAATTTGGGGCCTAGAGAAAAACCTCAAGCGAGACGAGGTTGAAAGCATCCTGGGCATTCAGGCTCGGCGGAAGTCCCAAGGCAAGAACACAATCTTCATCCTCCGCGGTCGGAAGGTTGACGTCGAGGACATCTATCGATATCAGCGTCGGAAGCACTTGAAGACTAGCGAGGCGATAGATAATTACAATGCTGGACGAACCAAAGATTGTCCTGACCTGCAGGCGCTTTCGCCTTCCGCACCATCGTTATGGCTGAGAGGAGATGTCACTCAAGATACCTTTGAAGGCTGTCTGTCCGAGTTCCAGTCCTTACTATACGGGTTGCTGGACTGTGGTCTGTACAAGGCAGGCGACTACGGACTTATCTGCGAAGGCTCGAAGCTGGACTCTAGAACAGAAGAACTCCTCAAGGAGGGCTTGAAAATCTTTGTCCACGAGGCGAAGGCCAACAACTTGACTCGAATACGGAGGCTGGCTCTAGCGCTGGAAGCAGTGATTGGGACATATAATTTTCGCTACATATCCACCACTATGGTTGTATTTGCCAATCTGGCACTACGTAATCTTGGCCACATAGCTCAGTCTCTTCTCCGTCACCTCGGCAAGCTCGCTGAAATCAAGTTGACGCCCTTACAGCCTCAATTCCGCTTCTTCCAACGCTTAGCGAAACTTGACGTGTCATTGCTACGAGACGTCTCTACTGCTTCTTTGAGCCTGGTAATGAAGACGGAGATGACCCTGAGGCCCAACGATGCACCTTTTTCTTTCCCTACAAGTATGGTACTGGTTGCAAGTCGTCTTCACTTTGGGCTGCATGTTGAGCCAGCTACAATAAACGAGCTTTTGCAGCAAATCGTTGAGTACTCTGGGCCACTAGACCTTGGTACCCTCAATCTGCTTTGGATTATCCTAACAATCAACGAAGGTGCAAGCAAAGCACTGGTGGTTCAGGAGCTGGTGGACTTTTTGACGGACTTTGAGCAGCTGACTTATGACTCTTGCTACGGTGAATTGAAGTTCGGTGAAGAGTGTCTGTCATTCGATCAAGTGACCCACCTTGCTGACACTTATTGCTCACTGGGTCATCGTGATTGGGCAGTCTGGATGTATGAGAAGGTCTTGGAATCTTCATGTCAGAACGGACTTTCGCTGCAACAGGAATATTCTGCATTGCATTATCTGCTACCACTGTCAAGCTCAAGTGCACGTCAGCGATGGTCACAGCGAAAACGAGAGATCGAAGATATATGGCTAGCAGAAGTAGAAGCGGTTTGTCAGTCAAACAGACCGGGCGCCGTTTGTTGCTCATGACACGGAAAAAGACAACGCTTCGCTGTGGCACTGTACAGTGCATTCGCAGAGACGTCGGGTCAAACTAAACGCCTGTGGTCACTTGCGCTTGTCATGTTCCTTCTTCTAGACAGAGTCCCTCACCATCCAACACCTTCGTGCCCTCAAACTCTCCTTGTCTTCCCCCTCCCCAAGCGCCACAAAATGCCCCTGATCACGTTCCCAGATCCTCCGTCCCTCCACCCCGCAAAGCTCTTCAATCCTGTTATCTCTCACCTCCCGAAATCCGGATCGCTCATAAAACGGCGCGTTGAAGAGGACGTCTCTCATCGTCGTCAAGCTCATTCCCGCCACCTTCATTCTCGTCAACGAAGGCGAAGATGACGACGCAGGCGCAGACGCGGACAGCCGCTTGGTGCAGTCACTGACAGCATCGACCAGGCCACTTCCTAGGCCTCTCCGTTGGTAGGATGTATGGATGCTGAGCTCATTGATGTGGAGCCAGTGCAACGAGTTGCCGTCAACATCACGCTCCACAGCCATTGCACTTTTCTCCTGTTCATCTTTACCTTCATCCCTGTTATCCGTCCGTGCTCCCTTTTCGACGCTCGCGGGCCCTTCCAACCCTCGTCGAAGTACAGGATACAAACTCGTAACGACGAACCCCACAACTTGCCCGTCAGTCTCTGCATGATCGATGACGTTCGCCCTACCGCTTCCACCACCGTCACCGCCCCTATCTCGGCGCTGCACAACAGCCACAAACGTCCCCGCCTCGCCCAAACCCAACCTCTCCCACTCCCTTAAACTCTCCTCATGGCGCTCTACACTCATCGGCTCATCATCAGCCAACACCTCCAAACCCGGCTCAGATCGGAACAATTCCCCCGCTGACCGCTCAACATCCGGCAAATACCTCAGATCCGCTCTCGTCGCTGGTCTGACGATATACTCCACGTCCGTCCGTTGCGCTGAACCCATTACCTGCTGATGGACGCCTCCCAGCTGAGGCGCGGAACTCCTGCCTTTCTTTCCTTCTTTCTTTCTCTCTTACGTACTTGCCTACGACCTGTAATTTTCGTACTGGCTAGCCAGGTGTAGAAGCCGTGGACAGAACGTAATGGTCTTGCGCAGCACGAGCGAGCACCATTGACATGCCTGTGACGAACATCTTAACAGATATACGCTCCGTTTCGTTCGGCGGGTCCAAAAATCTACTAGTCCTTAAGAGCTCGCCCACCCGGGTCCCATTGTGGATAGAAGTGAATGCGTGAGTAACCGTGAAGCCAGAAATAGAAATACCTCAGCTTTGCAACGTCCAAGAGCGGAAATGACTCATTCACGCTTCGAGGGCGTCTTGGCTGCAGCAAGTCAAGCTACAATCGATCTCTGTGCAGGTAGTACGCTGTAATAAACTTGCATTTCGAGTCAGTTGAGTGCGTTTGAGACTCCAAAAGAGTCATATTCATGTTCTCATCACCTAAGACAGCGGGTGTATCCCAACCCTCCCGCTACTCCTTGCGGATGAGCAGAAATTTCTTGGCCGTCTTCCCTTTTCCAGAGACAGTTCACAATGGCTATGTCTATGACGCCATGCAATGAACTAAACACAGATATACCACGCTATGCAATAATGAATCTCAGATATTTCTCGCTTTCTTCCCGTCTGCGGCCATGCTGCACAACCCAACCGCCCAGGCCTTGCGTCTTACGCCAGAAGAAGTGACCAAGGCTCATTATACCCAAATCGAAGACCAGCTCTCCTGCTTTTAATGCTGATGACAGCCTATGTTCGCCTCGCATCCAGGAAGGTAGCAGGCTCATACCTTGAGGAACGAGCCAAGACGGCCTTGGTTACCTCCGTGCGCTGATCTTCACTTAAGCCCATTACCGGATCGAGATACGTCGTCCGTTTCATATGTCGTTCAGTCCATGTCCTCATCCCCATCAGCATCAGGAATGTCTTCTTCGTCGTCAAGACTCTCCATCGCATCTTTGATGAATTGAGCCGCCTAACAAGTCTGTATTAGTACAAGTTCAGCACAAATGACCTAACGTGCCCTTACCTTTGGATCCAAATTCAATGCCACAGTAAAAGCCTTTACAGCCTCAGCTTTCCTGCCGAGCATTTTGCAAAGCCGACCACTGAGGAACCATACATTCGCCTCGTCAGGCGCAATCTCTTTCAATACCTCCAACTCTACAAGTGCCTCCTCGGGCCTGCCCAGCCCCATCAAACACCTCGCCTTCTTGAACCTACTTAGAGCATTATTCGGCGCAAGGCGACAAGCTCGGTCGTAGAATTTAAGCGCTTGATCTTGTGGTTTGGTGCGTTCGACGACGGTCCCGATCGCACATGTCAGGACAGCATTCGATGGGTTTATAGATGCGGCAGTGCGGTAGTGTGACTCTGCGACACTGTACTTGCCCAGCTTGGCGTAGACTTTGCCAAGGCCATACCAGGCATTGTAGTGTCTGTTGTCCACTGCTATGGCACGTCTATATGATTCGAGGGCCTTGGAGAATTCTTCGTTCTCGACGTATTCATGGCCTTGGAGCGTGAAGCCATATGCAAATGAGGGATCGAGTTGAGTGGCGCGCCGGAAGCATTTCAGTGCTTGCTCGTGTTCGCGTTGCAGCGAGAATGAGTTCCCGATCGCTATCCAGGTCTGCGGGCAGTTGCGCTCGACTTCGACTAATTCGTGGGCAAGATAGGCGAGCTCGATTTCGGATTTGAGTTGGTAGAGCACTGTGCTGTAAATTTCCATATCTTCGAGACGGGAGGGTGCGAGGTGGCGGACGCGGATGAAGTACGTTTCTGCTTCGGCGTATTGGGACAGTTCATTATAGGCTCGGGCTATTTGGGAGAGGACATATGGTGTTTCGCGTTGAGAGGATGGGAGTGATTTGAGTATCTGGATGGCGCCTTGGCAATCGAAGTGTTGTAGGGAGTAGTGTGCTGAAGCCAGTCGGCACAAGAGGTCGAGAAGACTACGCAGACCTTCGAGATCTTTTTCGGCACGGTTATCCAGCTGTGTCGATGGTTCCACCATAGCTGGTAATGAGGATACAGACGGAACTCTGTTTTCTCTGCTTTCAATGTCTGAAGGCTCGGCACTTGGGGCAAGCTTCATCCTATTACCACTGACGGCCCTACCGACTGTAGCAGCTGTGGCTGTCCTGGGCTTGATGACAGGGGCTTTTGCCTTCTTGATATCTCTTTCCTGCCGCAGACCTAATGAGTTTGCTATTGAGGACATCTTGTTCGTAGAAGTGGCGCTGGGCGGCCTCGAAGTTTGCGATCTCGTCGTTCGCCGTACCGGCTCTGCTGTCTGTGCAGGAGCCACGGCTCCAGACACCGTTCGCTTAGAAGGTGGTCCAGGAGGTGGCGCCTCATGATGCGGCTCATCAGATGTCGGTTTTAGTCTTGACTTCAGCCGTGTAGAGGTCGCCTTTAGTCGGGTGGCTGGATCTGGCTGCTCTGATAACGTGCTCTTCGTCTTCCGCAAAGGCGCAGGTGGTGCCTCGTATCTAGGATTGCCATTCATCTGCTGCATCATGCTGTCGTCGTCCATTATAGTTGAAGGAGTGGGCATCACTTCGTCATCGTGTATATTGTTAGCCGCGCTGATATTGAGCTTGCTGTTATTGAGCTTCTCAAACAGCGCATTAGGATGGCCATTCAATTTCTGCGTCGACATGAAGGGGTCAGGCATCGGTGGCTGATTTGGTTGCTGGGGTAAGGAGGTTTGTGACGCATGTCTTTCTTGCGCTTGCTCTTTCGTCGCGTACTGCGCATGCACTATGTTGATCATATCCGGGCTGAGGCGGTAGATGGCGGGTACATTGACTTTCGCGCCCGACTCTACCAGTAGCGTATATGCATCCCACAGGAACGGATTCAAGCGCAGACTACCGACCCAGCATTGCACCGCTTCGTCCATATTCTTATGACCCTTCCATAACTTTCCCAGCAAACACAACACTGCTGCAGCGTCCGGCAGGTGCTGCCGCTTGGATTCACTATGCTGATTGAGGGTGTTCCTGTTGTGCCATAACGACCGGCTTTTGTTCAATGCCTGTATACCATCAATGTACCTTTCCAGCTCAAGACATGCTTGTGCAAAGACGTAGGCGCATCCGAGGTTTGCACCCTTCCCCACAAACTGTCGACTTGTTTCCCACGATGCTTTGGTGTACCCGCATTGGAACTGGCAGTACGCCAGGAGGAATGCTGCTTCGGCACTTTTCGGTCCTTCGTATGCGACGAGTCTCTGAGCAAGGAACAGCGCGTTCTTGAGCAGATTGTTGTCGAGGTGGTAGTACACAAGTTGTCTCAGCTGCGAGGTGCTAGAGGCTGTCGAAGGCGCCATTTCAGCGGCACTATGGGAAGCAGTATTCGGTTTGAAGGGATATGGTAGGCTTCCGGTGTCATTGAAATGGAGCGGTGAGTACAGATTCCGAGTGAATCGAGTGATAGATCGGTCAGAGCGCGGCTTGAATGCAGGTTGAAGCTCGTGTCTGGTCAAAACAAATGAAAGACATTAGCCATATTAGCGGTCAGGGTTCATTACATGCACCTCCGATCACTCAATGACCACAAACGCCGGAGTCGTGCGTAACAATAGGACTGAGTGAAGAAGAATCCGCGACGGTTGTTATTGTCGTAGTTGAGGGCCTGTTGTTGTGACGAAAACGGAAGTGACGAGGCTGGTGGTCGATCGCGCTTGCAGCAAGAGTTGCGGCTAACCAATGGCTAGACAAGACGATCAAATCCCGCATTGCGCTCACTTGACCCTCACCTTCGTGCAGACAACCTTTCCTCGTTGCCTCACCCTGGCATACTCGTAGCATAAATATATCTAGATAGGACGTTTTACGACGATAATGCCTTATGTTTCATAATGGATGCCTTACGTCAGCTTTATTCCTCACTCTAGAATTCGCACTTGTTATCATTCGATATATGAATTCTCATCTTCTTTCTCATCACGCTCAACAACTATCTTTTGAGTACCGGAACTGATTCAAGGATAGCCATAGCTGGTTCAAATTTTGATTGGACAAGGTATAAAGGGGCCAGCCTTGCGACGACAGGATGGCGATCATATATGAATTGCCAATCGTACTTCAGAAGTGCAAAGGCGCTGTGCCCACAAGTGCGACCGACCCTGGTATGCTCGGCCACGGTTGATACCGAAGTGAGCGGTCACCGGAACCCAGGTAGCTTGTACTCACAATCCTACTGCCCGAGCCTCTTGCATTCTCCTTTACTAAACGATATCTGATGTAGGTAGTAGGGCTAATGGCCAAATCCGCTCACACCAGACGTATCTTGGAACTCACGACCTCCTCGAGAGACATTCGGCGGATTTCCTTTTCGACCGTCCAAATCATCTTCCAGGACCAAGTTCGGCACTATGAGGTGGCGGTCTGTTGGCGGAGTCCATCTCATATCTTCCGTGAAAAGGCGCAGGAGAGTTCGAGATAGGTGAGACTGGGTTAGAAGTAGCATAGCCGCCGCTATGGTTCTGCACGTGCCCATAATTCTGTGGCGCCATGTTCGGCCAACGATCCACCGCCTTAGGTGGCTGCCATCCATGAGTATGGGGAGGAGCGACGAATGGCGGTGGCTGTTGATAGCTGTATCCAACATTCGGTGGCTGGTGATACGCAATCTCGTTGCGACGCTTGTTGCGCCGGTAGTACCATATTCCGTAAATGGCTAGGGCGCAAATGATCAGGAAGCCACCAACAGCTATGCCAACGATGGTTTTTGTCGAGAGCCCTCCATCATCTGTGTGTGTTAGGTCGGCCAAGGATTTCTTGTGACAAGTCTTGGGACGTACCTGAAGCGCTAGACGAGCCTGTTGACGAGCCTATCGAAGAGCTCGACGAAGAACTAGTGCGACTAGCAGACTCGCTCGGCGAAGTTGTGGAAGCTTGCAAAGAAGTTGCAGCAGTTCCGGCGGCCGGGTCATCGTAGAGAGTATTCCACACGCGCGGGGGAACTTGTCCGGCAGGGTTCGTTTCGACGGTGACGGTAGGAACCAGGGAAATGGCGCAAGTATACATAACCGCGGATAACGCGGGAACTGTGTGCGGCTGGCAATATTCTGGGCCGGGATAAGTGCTTTCAGCGGTCAGACTCTGAATCTAGTCGTCCCATATAGCCGCACAAGTCAAGACGTACCACTTTACTGTATTGGGGTCCAACTCGCACCCATGAGGACATGCAGAAGAGCTGGAATATGCGGCATCGTCGACACATACACCGGAATATGTGCAGTCATTCCCGGCATAGCAGCCTCCGATGGTACCGGCTGAAGCAATGCACGAAGCGCCTTTGCAAAGAACGGTAGCACCTGGAAGAATTGAGTTTACAGAACACCGGAGAAAGGAAAAGGAAATATACCAACTCGTCCGTCAATAAAGCCCACAGTATAGTCCGTCGCCATGTACGCAACCGCTGACTGCCCTTGTCGACGAAGCAGCTCGTACACGGGTTGTGGCTTCGTAGTCGTCCTTGGATATGGACTTGTTGACTGTAAACCCGAACATGGCGTGCGTTGCGCGAAAGTGTCATAAGCAGCGGCCGAAGGAAATCGATCAACAAGTAGTAACACTATGGCGAGCGCCATCGTCGTTGGGACCAATTCAGCAAGCATTGTAGCAGGTAATGCGCACAGCATTCAAGAGACGCGGGCAGCGAGGTTGAGCGCCAACAAAGTTGGAGCAGATCTTCTTATGTAGCTGCTGCGATGCACTTTTGAGGCGGAGGATCTCGACTTGTTATCTGCATTAGCTTCTCAGCAAGAAGGAACCTGTGTGCGCTGGTCAAAACGGTGCGAGTGATCCCTACCGTCCACATGCCATAGTCGATTAGTTCTTCAGCCCCAACATGAGAGAGCGGAGTGCCGAGCCTCAAGTGCAGCTAGCTGTGGCGAGCAGGGCCAGATGATAGCCTCACAGAGTGATGCCGTCCTTACTCCGTACAAAACCTTACGATCAGGAGTAATAGGTTTCGTATTTTCTGTAAGAGACTGGATGCAGATGGGGTGTTAATGACGGCTTAGGTGTCAAGGCCGTCCAGATAGGAGGTAGCGTTGTTTCTGGCGAAACGTATTTCGACTCACGACCAATGATGACCCGGGTCCCTTCTCAAAACGCCTCGTATCACGAGCAGCCCAAACCTTACTATGATGGTCAAGACTTGGGTCTAGACTTTCCTGATCAGAACTGGCCCAATGTTGTGGTACTGTTCGCGACTCCGGTCGGAATCCACAGTAAGCCAGAGAGGAAACCCTTCCTACTCATTCGCTAGCAATTGTGGCATTTTCTTGGACAAGCGAATGATCGGAACCTTGTTTTAGAACAATGTCTAGCAATTGACAGAGTATTCAGTCTCTGGGGTTAGCAATAATGTCAAACACAAACACAACCCACGAAGAAATGGCTCTTGCAGCTTCACTCTAATTACAGAAACATTATTCGAGGAGTTCTTCGATCTGGCGGCTGAAGCAGGCAGCTCGCCATCCACAAGAGAAGCGTGCCAAGAACATGGTCCGGGCGCGGAGGGGCACTGTGAACAATAGTGGGAATTTTGAGAAGCTTGGCATGATTGCATCTGTTGCATGGAATAAGCCGGTGCCGAAGCCTTGGGAGGCTTACGGAGGCACCAGGTTATGCCTGGTAAAGCAATATACCCCCAAATCAGGTCGATTATGCTCCTCCACTCGCCTGCGGCCTAGGTGTTTCTGTTGTTCTCAAATCGGCCTTCCCATCAAGGCGTGATACCAGCAAAGACTTTCGAAAACACCCATCATCTGATGGATGAGTCCCACGTAGCCGAAGTTAGCATGGTCAACCTCGATCAATAGACTGATCACCAACAGAGCTGATGATAGCCTAAGTGGTTAGCTATACTCACGACATTGACATTTACAGAAGAGCCAGAAATGATGCATGCTGCTGAACCTCCATCGATATATGCGATGTGGGCTAAAACTTGGCAAGAGGCATATTCTGTGCGATGATTAAGCAGGTTCCAGAGTGCCTGGAACTGCCTGCGCTGGCAGCTGTTCTTTGCAGAGGACTCAGCCTTGCGGATGGACACAGATCAAGTCAAAGCTCAAAGTTACCTGCAGGTCGCGAACAACCATAAATCGCTGGTATCTTATTCTCACCTCTAGGCGCGAACGATTGCTTTGTGTATACAATTCGTGCATGACGAAGTCATGCTTAGACTCATCTTTATCGACTTATCTCCGACAGACAATAACATGCTCATCAGCATCAATATGGCACCTAGCATAAAAGTGCTTTCTAGGTAGCTGAACCCTAATGTGCTGCGGCCCCATCCATCAGCCGAGGCTAAGCCAAGGCTGCCTTGCCCTAGGCTGTAAAGGGCGGTAAAATTCGTGCAGATTCCCGCCGTCTTAGTGGTGTTCACTCTTTCCGCAACTTGACTGTCTTGATTTTATCCGTATCAACCTATTGGTGGTCAACGTTATCGGACACGTAGGCAAGAATTTACACGTCAAGTCTCTGATGATTGAGTGAAGCTGTGAGACTCATTGCTGGCTTCTAGAATTGCTTTGTGACGGCCTGTGACCATGGCTCAAGTACGTCACCGCACACAATATCATGACATCCTAGGTGATCGCTGACGGCGCGATCATCTAGAAATCCGCGAAACTGCTCGCTACCAAAAATACTCAGCGTCTGAAACAGACCCATCTCATCACCCTTGCCATCCATGTATTGTTCCTCCTTCTCGCATTCACTCTTCGCCGATCGCTGAGTCTGAAGCCATACCTGGCTCTCTCGGCACCAGCCTTGGGGCTAGAATATTGGCTCGACACGATTGCACGACCGAAGTATGATGGGCAAGGAAATCTACGAAGAGCTGGAGAGGATCTGGATGCGCCAGGGTTGACTGAGTTCTTTTGGGATATCATCTACTGGACTTGGATCAACTTGATAGTGGTTGTGATTGTTGGAAATCGAGCTTGGTGGTGCTACTTGGTTGTGCCTGCTTACTCTATCTATGCTGCGGTGACTACAGCCAGAGGTGTGAAGAGCATGTTCGGTGGTATGGCTGGTGCAGGTGGAGAAGGAGATCAAAGTGCGCAGTCACAGAGTAAGAGACAGCAAAAGTTGGAAGCTAGAGGCGGCCAAAAGGTCAGATATAGATGAAAGCACGGCACAAAATGAAGTGCACCCGAGAAAAACCTTGGTATGAGATATCGCAGGGTGGAGGCCCTCTTCGAGGTGAGTGCCAGCTAATCATATATCCACAACTCTCATGACCATGTGGTTCAGTTTTCGTTATCACCTTTGACCCATCCCTCCGCCACTCGGTCAATACACTGTCAATCTCCAAGCACATCCATCTATCTCAGCCTGCATGAATTGCCAAAAATGATGTTATTCCCAATGAGGGAATCGAACCCTCGGCTACCCGGACCTGTCATGAGAGCGGGTGATGTTAGCCACTACACCAATTGGGAGCACATTCTTGTTTTGTGGGAAGCAAAATTCGATATCAAAACATATCAATATCAACCCTTGTGTGTGGGGAAGGAGCAAACAAAAATAAAGTGGGTCCATGCAGGTGTGACATTGGACTGAAGGATGGCAACCTCAAGAGCCTATGCACTTGGACATGGTAAAGACATTTTTGGTTATATCAGCAACTTTTCTACACGCAAGAAAAGCCAGCGTGTAGAGACTCTTCCGCTAAGCGTGCCAGTCAAGCAGTCACTGACTCTGGCTCGGGCTGTGGAGTGCACAAAAGCATGAAGGATTATTGCTGATGCTTCTGCGTACTTTGAAAAGGCTCTGACATCGCCTTCCCGGTGCTGCCTCGCTATTCGACCTTGGTGGATTTTCACAGCCTGGCACCTGAATCACCGAGCGCTGGCGATGATTTTAGTAACATGTTCATGTGGCCTGACTCCCGTAGCTGACTCTAAAGCTTCGCTTCGGGCCAATCAACCGTCAGAAAGGGTGGCGCAGCCAGAGAAAGACTTCGTGGTTCATGTACAGGCCTGCCCTTGAACGCAAGCTTCGGAGAGCATTGTCCGTGATAATCTCGAGCCTGCTCCGAGCCAGCATATCGCTACCCGAAGAGCGAGAAGATGCGTCAACCGCAAGTCAAATCGTTCCGCTCACGACTGGGTGCTGCGCTCACAGTGATTACGTCAGCCAACCCTTTAAGGCCACTGCTCTGCGACAAAATGCTGTCTGTCAGCGACCAGAGGCCTTGCACGACCAAAAATGACATAAGATTGTGGAGCTGAGAAGGGTGGAACGGCAAGTATCCGACAGACAGCGGTGCTGCGCATATTGGTGTGCTTTTCGATCAAAGTGATGAGAAGGCCGAGGGAAAGTAATGGTCGAGCGCGGCAGGAACAGAGCCCTGAAGGCACAGCGGGCAGGCAAGACGCGGGACAAATGTTCGTGGAGAAGTGTTGTGAATGCAGTAGAGCCCGAAATCAAGGTTTTGAGGCCCCTTTTCTTGGGTGGAGCAAGGACAGAGCAAGGACAGTAGCACAAGAGTAACAGCCGCACATAAATTCCATGATCGCTCATCTATTTCTTCATCTATCATTCTGAGCAGGACCTACAGTAGCAGCTTGTCACGCCGAATTTCTCTCTTCCATTGCCCCGTTACGTTCGCGTACCTACTTGAATGACAGCGGCATCGGCTGATCCAGCTTCTTGTAGTCTTTCCAGCCTTCGCTCTCCAATCTCGCCGCCTTGGCCATGTTCTCGTCGTCCATTTGCTGTAGATGCGCGGCGAGCCACTCCTGCACTCGTGGTTCGCTCGTCCCAATGATCCGAGCGGCAAGCAAGATCGCGTTCGTGCTATTTGCGATGCCCACCGTGGCTACGGGGATGCCCCTGGGCATCTGAACTATGGCGAACAGACTGTCGAGACCGTCCATGGAGCTTGCTTTGACCGGACAGCCGATCACGGGGACGGTGGTCTCGGACGCCATCATGCCGGGCAAATGGGCTGCGCCGCCCGCGGCCGCGACGATGGCTTTGAACCCGCGGGAGGCGGCGGCCTTGCCGAAGTTGAGCATGTGTTGTGGGGTGCGGTGGGCGGAGGTTATGGTGACGAGGTAGGGGATTGGGATTTTGTCCAGCAGCTCCAAACCGGGTCGGAGGGTGGCGAGGTCGGTGTCGCTGCCCATGACAATAGCCAGGAGAGGCTTCTCGGGCGGTGTTGGGTTTCGCTTTAGGAGTTCTGTAGTTGTTGCTCCAATATCGCTCGCGCTCGTTTTGGAGGACGTCCTGTGTGCTCGGACCGCGTCGACCATCATAATAAGTGGATGAATCTTCCGCTCAATTTCAGACATCGATTTACCGACTATCGTGATATGACCCATTTTTCGGCCAGGGCGTCCGTCGCCCTTGCTGTAGAGGTGGACTTTTGCTCCGGGTACTTTGAGCGCAGCTTTTGCAACCAGGAGGTGAGAGGTGGGCTCGGGTCCGCCGAGAATGTTGAGCATTACTGCGGCGTTGACTGCTAGGTCCGTGGCGCCGTGCTGGATCGTAGGTGCCAGGTCGGGGAGGATGGCTCGCAGGTGGGCTTCGTATTGAGACATGTGGCAGGCTTCGATCGTATAGTGGCCGCTGTTGTGGGGTCGTGGCGCGATTTCGTTGATGAGGAGTGTGTCGTCCGGTAGGAGGAAGAGTTCGACACCGAAGACGCCTGTGCCTTCGAATGTTGAGACGGCGCGGCGGGCGAGGTCTTGGGCGGCTCGTTGGACTTTGGAAGAAACTTCGCGGGGTGGTGTGTAGGTGAGTTTGCAGATGCTGTCTTCGTGGATTGTTTCTGTGACGGGGAAGGCGAGGGTAACGATTTCGAATTGCTCGACGTCGGCCTCTTGTTTGGTTTTCACGACCATCACGGCGAGTTCCTTCTTGAAGGGTGCCCAGCGTTCGGCGTAGAGAGGACGGTCAGAAAGGGTTTTCAGTGCGGGCTCGATGTCTGATAGCGTCATGATGGGATAGTTCCCCCGGCCGTCATATGCTTGTGTACGTGCTTTGAGCATGATCGGGAGTCCGCCGAGCTCGAGTGCGATTTCCTTCAGGCCTTGTGGCGAGCTCGTGCCGACACCTTTGGAGTCTGCGACTGGTATGCCATGTCTGGCCAAATGCTGTTTCTGTGCATACTTATCCTGAATGCGTCGGACGGTCTGCCAAGATGGTTGTATGCGGCGCCATGACGAGGAGCCGGGAACGTGTGATGATTCTGTTTCGAGTTCTTCGAGGACTTTAGTGTCAACGTGCTCAATTTCGTAGGTTAGGACGTCGACTTGCGAGGCAAGCTTGCGGACGTCCGAGGCGTTGGCGAAGGAGCCCGTTACATGGCTGTCGCTTGCTATCTGGTTGATCTGTTTTGCAGGAGCATTTTCTGCGTCGAGGATTGCGACTTTGATGTTGAGGTTATGGGCTGCTTCGACGAGCATGCGACCTAGCTGACCGCCGCCTAAGACACCTACCGTATGGGAGTCCATGAGTACAAATCAGGTGTTGTGGTGGATGGTGTTGGATATGCTCAAAGTGTACAGTAGAAAGCCGGGTCAAGAGACCAAGCTACTTGAGGGATGCTCAAAAGCAAACTGCGAAGCTTGATTCTACGTAGTCGAAGTTCAAGAGTATTTCTGCTTCTCGACTACGTTGTGGTCGAAATGCATCGGTTATTCTGTCTCATAAATAACATAATGCTAGAGCTACATTATGGTTTACCAAAAAGGAAAAAAAAAACTTTCATATTCGAGCACGGGTTTCGGAGAAGTGAGCTGAGCAGAATCCTCGAACGTTTATGCGATTTCCCTTGGCACGGGTAGGCTCTCTCACAAGAGGATGGGAGCCGCCACAGTCAGATTGAGCACCTGACAAGCCAATGAGGGAACTATCTCTAAAATCGTACCTTCGCGGTTCTGGAGATATACTATGGAGGTGAAGCAGTAGTCCATGTGATTTCCTAGGGAAGCCATAGTCCTTCTGAAGGAGAGTCGCTACTCTTCCTCGAAGACTGCAATCTCAGAGACATTTTGGCGCATGACTGCATACGCGATCCCGCTCTTGCACTGTCGCTGATCCATGGTAGCAGACCGGCAGCTGGGTCATCAGCAGTTGTAGATGGAATGAAACTTGAACACAAGATGTCGCACCACGCTCGTGAACATCCGGTGATAGAAATATTGACCCAGAATGGTGCTCGCTTGACGCCGGACAGGGACCTATCCCTCCTCGCCTTTGACCTTGACCGGGTGGAGCTGGTCTTCTGTCAAGACAACTTCAAAGATCGATATCTTGAACTCGTTGCCAAACCGCTAATAAGCCGAACGAAGTGATCTGGCTTGATTTTTCCTTCATCCCAGTTTTATTTGAAACCCGACTTTTTCGGTAATTTCTGTACGTGAAGAGCCGGAATATTGACTGCAAGTCTTCTTGCCACTACTCCTAGCATCATAGCCCCGGCCGCTGTGGGAGAGTTTGTGGTCTCTAGCTCGTGCGGCCATGTCGTGCTACAAGGGCCATTGTATGGTCTATTGTATGGCTGTTGCGGATGTCCTCTTCAGTCAATGCCATGCTCTTTCTTCATCTTTTCAAGGTTCTCCTGTCTCGCTGCGATGTCCTCTGACGCTGACACAACCTTGATCTTTTCCGGCTGATGGTAGAGAACAACAAGATATCTGTTCATGAAGTTGAAGCCGTTCAATCTATCGCACGCATTTTTGGCATCCATGACATCTTCATAGACGACATAAGCAGTTCCCTTGGTCGTGTTCGAGGTGCCAGCTCTTATTTGCCTGATGGGCCCGTGTTTGCCAAAAAGGTCGAACAGAGTCGGAGTGTCGACGTTGTACGGCAGGTTTTTGACGAAGAGGATGCGGTTGGCTTCTGGTGCCAGTTTGTTGCTTCGCGACATTTTGGTCTCGGATCGACTGAGTCTGAGGGAGCAGTGATGCAGAAAGGAGGGTCGAAGAGGCAGAGTGGGTTACTGGACCGCATTTGCTGAAATCTGAGAGGGCAGTTGCGGATGCGGCGAAAATGACGAGGCTGCAAGAGCGACCGAGGACAGGACGAACAACAATCGACGGAAGTCGCAACTCAGGTGTGCACTTTCCCACAGAATCTAAAAAGCGCAATTACCGGTCACTGGATATCGGCCTCATATGCATGTCGCAGCGTAGCATGGACAGCAGATCAAGATAGACAGTAGCTCGTGAGTGGCGTTGACTGCGCTAGTCACATGGAACTCGAAAGTTGGTCGTAGGTCGGACTTGTAGCGACGGTCCAACTATCCTCGAGGCGCTTCCTCTCGACTCCCACCACCACGCATTTTCATACACTCGCTTCCATACCCTGCGGTATCGCTGTTTCCTACTTGGCAATGCTGCCGCCGTACGGTCCAATGTGACCATTCCCACTGGAAGCGCCCTGCACGAGCTACATCTTTGCCGAACCCCGCCTGCGCTGCGCCAGTCAAAGCACACACCTCACCCAACCACTGCTCGATATGCCGACTTCAACGGCCTGGCGACGGCGATTCGACGGTCTGCCACGGCGAGGCAGCAGTCCTGAGCGCCCGAGAGCTGACTCGATCGAGCGCCTGTCCCCGGATCCGCAACCGACGACTCCTACTCGATCGCACGTCCCTTCAAGTCGCAAGCAGAGAGACGGTGCTGGACACATTCTACAAGGTCTCGGACTGTCGAACACACCCCTCGCCGACCGGTCCATAGCAGATCCTGACCATCTTTACCTTGACTCCAATGGACGCGCTCAGATTGCCGGCAAGGTGCGCTCTCCCAAACGACCCGCCGACGGCGAGCATACCACAGCACGAAAATCGAGCGCCAAGTCGTCTACAACACAGTATCGTGGTCCGCCGAAGAGAGGCCACACACGCGCCGGTTCTACGATTGACGACCTGGCCAACATAGCCATCGCCACCAGTCCTCAATTCGCTACCTCCAACCCTTCCTTCACCTTCGGCCGAAGCCCAATCTTTCATTCGACCTCACGCCCGAGCACCTCATATCACAATGGTTATTCTCAAGACTCGTTCGATAGACCAGCGAAAAGGATAAAGTCCGAGAAACTGTACCCTCAGGAGTGGTCTCAGCCAGAAGAGAGGCCGCGGAGCAGCTATGCTTACCAAACAGAAGTCAGGCAAGAGGACGCTGAGTTATTGCTGGGCTTGCAGAATGGCTTCAGCTTCAAGAGTCTGGCTCGCGCCGCAGCTCCAGTCCCGAAGGCCGAATCAACTACAGACGCGCAACAACCTCCGAAGCCTGAACGTCCGTTAGAGACGACGTCGACGAGCAGAGAAGAGCGGAGAATGGTGGATGGTACTACCGACGTTCCAAATGCCTCCGGTACAAGTGCTACGCACGAGCAAACCGAGCCCCACGCGGCTCCTGCAGACGCCCGCGAGTTACCCGCAACCGAAGCTCACCACATGGCAGGAGAAGACAGTGCCAAAAAGCTGGAACAAAATGACCAGCAGCAGATAAGGACCACAGCAGATACACTGGCAGAGGGCGAAGAAGAAGAACAGAAACCGCCTCCCATTCAAGCGGCCACCGGAACCGCCGAGCACGAAATTGAGCGCGAACCTCAACCCGATCAGGCAAAGAAGAGTCGCAGAGTCCCCGTCCAATCAACCCAGCCTGTATGTCCTGCTTGCAACCAGATGCAATACAATGGAAGAGAAGGCGAATCTACAATCGACTGGATAAAGTGTGAAGGTTCCTGTAATAGATGGTTCCACATACCTTGTGCTGGCTTTACCGATCATGAGGTCAAGAAGGTTGCCAAATTCATATGCCCACAGTGCGAGCCAGAGCATGGCAAGACCACTTATGCCAGGACCTCAACCAGAGCCAGAGCGGCTCCCGACTACGCTGCTCTCAACGAGGGGGTCATGAAGAGCTCAGAGGACACCACGATGCACCACTTCGTGCCCAAGTTCAAGGATGGCACCATCAAATATCTGCAAGACGACTTTGCCCGGATACGTCCAGAGGTGCTCACCCAAGAATTCTGGGAAAGCATGGATGGTATGAAACGGCCTTTTGTGGTTCCTGCATGCTGGAATCCACGATTTGGCCAAGAGTCAGTTCAAGTACCGCCGCTGGGAGAGCAGAAACACGAGGAGAAGGCATACGTCACCTTCACAAGCGAAGGGGAAGAGCTGGCCGAATCAAAGGAACTGCCAGATACGGACGCCTTACAGACAGCGAGCGAAGAAGTCGTAGACGTGGACCAGGACTATCTGGACATGGTCATGCCACGAGATCTAACCGTCCGCAAGGTAGCAGAATTATACGGTCCTGATGAGCCTGTTCCTGTCATTGAAGTAAAGACGCAAGAGACAAAAGGTAAATTTACGCTTCGCCAGTGGGCAAATTACTACGAAGAAACTGGCAGCAAGCCGATCCGCAACGTCATCAGCTTGGAAGTCTCCCACAGCCGACTTGGGCGACTGATCCGGCGGCCCAAAGTCGTCAGGGACATCGACCTAGAACCTCAAGTGTGGGATCCACAGTCACGGGCAGCTAGCAAATCCCGCCCGATTGCCTTCTATTGCTTGATGTCCGTTGGCGACAGCTATACCGACTTTCACATCGACTTTGGCGGCTCTTCGGTCTATTACCACATTCTCAAAGGGATGAAGACCTTCTTTTTTATCCCACCTGAGGAGAAATATCTCAAAAAGTACGAAGATTGGAACAACTCTCCTAGTCAGAACGAAACCTGGTTGCCGGATTTGTGCGACGGCAATGTTACTCGAGTCGACCTGCGACCTGGAGACACTGCCTTTATTCCAGCCGGCTGGATCCATTCTGTTTGGACGCCCGAGGACAGTCTGGTGATTGGTGGCAATTTCCTGACCCGGTACGACCTCGACACCCAAATCAAAGTTACTCACATCGAGAGGGCAACCAATGTCCCCGCTCCGTTCAGGTATCCTTTCTTCCAAAAAGTCATGTGGTATACGCTCATCAAATACCTCGACGATGATCCAGTGCCCGAAAGCGTCATTCGCGACTTCCAGGACGATCCTGAACACAGGTACCTTCGTGCGAATCCAGTCTGGGCGGAGCGTGATCAGGAGTGTATAATCGAAGACGAACCGGATGAGGGCGAGTACAATGCTCGAAATTATTCAAAGTCTGAGCTGCGCGGCTTGCCTGCACTTCGAGACTACCTCTACCGCACTGCCAGGATCGCTGCTGACCTGCCTGTGGACAACATCACTAAGAAGCAAATAGACGCCGTCAAAGCTTCCGTGCCCAAAGGGCATGGTGATCCACTTCAACTTATTTGCCTGTTTGCAGTATGGGTGGCGTGGAAGATCGGAAATGTCACCGTGCCCGACTGGGTGCACTCAGACTCCATCTTGCAGCAAGAACTCGAGAAAAGGGACAAAGAAAAGGCAAAGAAGCCCGAAGTGTTTCGCGTGCCTCCGGAACGCGTCTCTGCTCGTCGGAAAAATCAAGCTTCGCCGGCTCCGCCTGCCACGGACCGCCAAGAAAGTCCCGAAACTCGTGATTCAAACAGCCCAAGTGACGCGTCCAAACTTGCTTATCCACGAATTGCTTGTTCGCATTGTCGCAAAAAGAGACAGAAATGTGAACATCTGCCTGGAAGTAGACTTGAAGAAAGCGCCAAAGAGACACTCGAAAAGACCCGCAGTTATTCGAATGTGACCATTGACATTGTGAAATTGGCGAGAGCGTCTCCAGTCGTCAATTCCATCGAAGGTCCCGCACCTGCATCTCAGTCATCGCAAACTGTCGCCACTCCAGCGCCACCAGCTGCGATTGTCTCTGAAGAGAGCAGTAGCGACGCCGCGATGCAGTCTGACCTCGCTCAACAGGCGCTTGCAAGGTTGCATTCACAGCCGCCTGATCCAAATGGTGTGCCGCTCAATGGCGTGGCACCGACACCTGGCAGTGCTAAGAAAGGACGGAATAAAGCTTGTGACGAGTGTCGCAAGAGCAAGGTAAGTGCATGGCACGGTCAGCCATGCGAAGTCAGATGATGCTGACATTGTGCAGCGCCGTTGTGTTCACGATGAACATGGCCGAGTTGATCCTGCCAAGGCGGCAGAACCATCAAAGCCGCGAGGCTCGAACAGTGGCAAGCGACCAGCCCGCATCAGTGACGAGCACCACGCCAAGAGGATCAAATCAGAGACCAGCAATGACCACGAGTATGCCCCGGTGTTTGCGCATCAACCTGACATTGATGCGATGATCGATCCTGCTTTGATGGCACCTGCCATCGACCCAGCGCTTGGAATACAGCATCAAGACCCAAATATGCCGATCTCGGACGTCAATGCTTTTAGCATGCCGCCGCATCGGCTGGCGACAGACAACAACTTTGCAACTCCAACCAATCAAGTGCAGCAACCTATTGATCCCAATCTAGATCCTCAACTCATGGCGCCGACGGCGATAGGTCCCAAAGTGAGTCATCAAGCCAGCTCAGACGACCACCAGCATAACGCAGAAGCGCCATCACTACCTAAGCTGGAAACCGCAGCAATAGGCACACCGGATGTCGACAAAAGCTTCTCTCCCATCACGGCGGGATCAGGCGAGGTGACGTCGAAGAATGAGTCCGAAGAAGAGCTGTCACAACCTGCGCACAACGTGTCAGAAAGCGCTTCTCGCAAAACAGATGGTCAGCAGCTGCAAGTCAATGGCATAGCGCATGCCGTTCCAGCACCTGTCAGCAGTGTCAAGACAGAAGCGAATGAGGAGCAGCGAAGACATACGAGCGCGGCTGCTGTTATGCCAGTGATAACTAAACCGGGGAGTCCTCCGAGCCGGCAGTTGAGTGGCCAATCTTCTGGCACAATCCACCAGACTGCTCCGGTTCAAGAGTCAGGTGACACTGTCACTGTCAAGACGGGCACAAAGCAGCAGGCCAGCCCTACGGCTAAACAAGCCAGCCCAAGAGTGAAGCAAGAAGCGTCTGCTACATCAACATCAGGAGAACTTAGGAGAGCAAGCACAGCAGCAAGTGAGACAGAAGACCCAAGTGAGAAGCTCGCGAGAGAGCTGCAGGCACAAGAGCACGGGCTAAGGAGAAGACCTAGTGTCCGGACTAACTAGAGGGGAGTCTAGAAGCACTACTTCATCAATCGAGTTCGGCTTGAGCAATTGCAACATTATGTGAATGAAACGGAAATGGGGTGGTTGAAACATGACAGCGAAAAGACACGTTAATACGGTTTGCATGCTGGGGGTGTTCGAAGGGTATCTTTGAGAGAAGCTAGTTGGACTGGCTCACGTGCACGCAGGATTGATACCAGAAGACTATGGATGGGCCAAGACCTAGGAATTGCCCGTACTGGCTCTTGTTTGAATGAGACACTATTGTTCCACAGATTCGGAATTGCATCCTGACTTGCAAAGCAGTTGAATGGGAGCGTTGTGATACTGCGAATGAGTCTGTCGGCCTATACCTGCTGCCTGAGGCTGTCTTCCCTGCGGCGCAAACTGCGTCATCCTCGCACGCCAGCGATCGAGTTGTCCGCACTGGCTTCGAACAAAACATGTGCTTCTACGATTAACATGCGCTGCGATTACTGTGCCTCAAAGATCTGCTGTTCTTGCCATTTCCATTGCTGACCTAGTCACTTCTCCACTGTCGATCTCCTCGGAACACAAGGAACAAGGCCCTGCGCGATAAATACCCTGACTACGCTGCCCCTCTCTCGACAGCCACGATGCAGTCCGGCATAACAGGTAAGTCTACAAAATCAATACTTGACATAGGCAAACGTCTAGAGCCATAGCTAACACACTCCACCCCCCGCAGCCTCACAAGCCCTCCACTCGGCCTTCAACGCCTTCACCTCGGACTCGTCGCTCTTCGCGCTCCCAATCACAATCCAATCCGAATCCCTGACGCCCCTCGCCGCGATCCCCTTCACATCCTCCGACTTCACGGCGTCGCTGCCCTCGCTCAAAGCCCACCTCCAGCCCAAAACGCCGATCTATCTTGTCTTGCGCCCGTCGCCAGCGCACAACAGCGGCTTGATCGCCGTCACGTATGTGCCGAGCACGGCGCCCGTGCGGCAGAAGATGCTCTTCGCGAGCACGCGCAGCACGCTCACGCGCGACTTGGGGCTGGAGAAGTTCGGCGACGCGGTGTTTGCGACGGACGACTACGAGGTGCTGGAGCCGGAGGCGTGGGCGGCGAGGGCGGGAGGTGGGGGTGCGTCTGCGTCGGGCGGCGCGAGCGAGGATATCCTTAGCAACGAGGAGCGCGAGTTGCGGGGCGTGAAGCGCGCCGAGGACGAGGAGCGGCATGGGACGGCGGGGCGGAATCTGATGGGCGAAGGGGGCAGTGGCGGTGGTGGCGGTGGTGGGCAGCTCGCGATGAAGATCACGGATGAGGCGCGGGCGGCGCTGGGTCGGTTAGATCAAGAGGCGGAGTTCGCGCAGTTGGGGATCGACATTGGCAATGGGAGCGAGACGTTAGAGCTCCTGGCAAGTAAGAACAGGCTGGACCCGGAGGGGTTCCTGGCTGCGATACCCTCTGATCGGCCGTCGTATTCGTTCTATCGGTATCCTGGTGCGCCGGAGCCGGAGACGGTGTTCCTGTACACGAACCCCAGCACGTCCAAGGTGAGGGTGAAGGAGCGCATGGTGTACGCGTCGGCGCGGGCGAGCGTGTTACAGGCGGCGAAGAGTGAGGGCGTGAATGTGACGAGACGGCTTGAACAGGGTGATGCTGGGGAGGTCACGGTGCAGAGATTAAGAGATGAGGTTGGGTTAGGCACAGACGAGGGGAGTACGGCACCGACGGCCAGGCAGGGTTTTGCGAGACCGAAGAGGCCTGGGAGACGGTAGTGAGGCCGGCTGGAGCGTCTGGAATAGAGTAGAGGGAATAGAGTAGAGCAGGATGAGAGGGGTGAAGAGTTGGAGCAGAACAATCTATTTTCATTGCTGGCTGCGCATCAAGGGTGACTGGGTATCTACCTCTGTAGCTGAGACCGTCCCTCGTTCCGATTCTTCGGTGCCTTTGACATCTTGTTTTTCGTCTTGATCTTTGGTTCAGCAGAGGAAGAGCAGGATCCTTTTTATTCTTCGTCCGTTGTTCTCTTCGCATTCGCTGCCATTCTTCTAAGCTCTTTACTGCCTCCGTCCTGGCTGCTCTCCGCGAGCGCCGCTCTAGACCGTCTAAAACTTCTACCTTCCACAATCGATAGGCGCATTTGTGCCCTCCTTCCTTTTACTCTTTTACAGCTCGTCCTGGGGCGTCCAATCTTCCCGAATGCCCAATTTGAACTGTGCGAGTACCTCGCCTTACGTTCCCTCAGGACTGATCAGGCTCTAAGTACAGTGTCGTGCAGATCGAATCTGTCTCTGCTCTGCACCTCCGAGTAGCTGGTTTTGTGTGTATTGACACACGTTCATCTGTTCGTGGGCAAATCGTACGTTGCCTGTTTGTCGCATTCGCATCTCAAGCGTCCGGGTACGACTGATTACATCGTGCTTTTCTCTTGATCACGTTGTACGCAGTATGATGTACCATAGCTAAGCTCTTGACTTTTCGTCGAGACTCTTCTGATCCAATTGAATGGTGGGCCGGTCATTTCGCTGGCTCGTGCGTTCATTCGCAGCTTCATCCAGTTTCTCGAGATTTTCAATAGCTCATGCCAGTCTACTCTTTGGTCAGTACCCTTGCTGCCGGCCGCCCTTTTTCTGGTAGAACAAGTCCGTCCTCGAACTTCCGAGGTTGATGATCTTCGGACACCCATCGCGGTCTTTTTCTAGGCGTGTACATTCGGCGCAGTAGAATGCGTCGGAGATGCCTTCGCCGCCACAGACGATACATTTGTTGGCGTAGTTGCCGAAACTGCACTCGTCGCATATCCTAACTAAGCTGGAGGAGGTATTAGCAGAGAACATATTTAGAATGTGTGGGGATGCAACAGAGGAATTGTGTAGGTGTAGAAGGGGAAATGAATCGAAAAGAGAAAGACTTACGTTGTGGGACGGACGTACGAGTCACAGATGGGACATTTCCCGTCGCATTTATCGCAGAGGCGGCCCATGCTGATGCCGGGGGCTTTGCGGCAGAGAGTCAAGTCGGGGTGATGGCGGGACATGTTGACTCAAGGTAGATTCGAGATTGTGGACGTATAAGGGGTAACAATTTTGGTCAATGTTGAAGGGTTGTTTTGTTCAAGGAGGTATCGCTGGGTTATTCGTGATCTCGATGCCGTGTGTGGTGCAGTGATCGAGGTGGGAGGCGCAAGGATTCCTAGTAGCCGCTTGGGTTCGATGATACTATAACAACAACTCCGTACTGTGGTCCTGAGGAGATGTCAGGTTTGTCAGTGTGGAACGATGTGAAAGTCGCTAGTTGTTCTAGGTGTCATCCGCACCTTCCTGCGCCAGAACTTTCTCTGCGCCTGCCGCAGCACCGTGATCATTTTCTGAGCGTTTTGCATGCCTGATTTGTAAGGCTAAATAGCGGGCAGCGGTTGGTCGCTCGACGCGCTAACGAGGCTGACAGTGCCGATCCCAAACTCTAAATTCCCGCTGCTCGGCTGAAAAGTTCTCGGCGAATCACGGGGCAGGTGCAAATGCTGCTCTTGCCGTGAGCACAGCATAACCGAGAAAGCTCACGGGCGGAGCAAGAGCACTGCCTTTTATCGAAGAGCTGAGAAAGAGAGGACTTGAAAGATATCATGATCTCTTCAGCGGTGGTAATCCCTGAAACCGAGCTGGCGCACGACGAGGCGCGCTCGCAGACGCTCAAGCGCAAACTATCGCAATCTCAGAGCCACGACCGCAAAAGGCCAAGGATAGATCCTGATCCAGACACCCTAAGTTATGATGAAAGAAGGAGCACGCCTTCGACAGCAACGACTGATGCACAACCTACCATTGCATCTGCGAGCCAACAACCGAATGATGCCGCAACCTCGCCCTCCTCACGCCGCAAGTCCAGCGTCCTAGGTAGCGCAGCTGACGAAAAAGGTCGGGGTAAACGTCTCTTCGGTGGTCTCAGCGGTATCCTCAACCAATCCGCCAAAAGTACAAATTCTGCCCACAGGAAGAGGGATGAGATCGAGGCGCGGCAGAGAGAAAGGCTGAAGAGGGAGACTGAGGAGCAGGAAGCCGCGAGGAGGCGGAAGACAGCTGAGATTGAGAGGAGGAGGAAAGCGGAGCAGAAGAGGTGGAAGGAGCAGGGCACGAGGATACGGCATGGGAATATCAGAGCTACAGCGGGATTTCTGATGACGAAGAGTGAGCCCAGGCTGTACTACAAGCCATGGGAGTTGACTCCGACTCAGGAAGGGACGATAAAGCGACAGAGACAAGGTGTGGAGCAGCAGATACGGCGAGAGCTAGGAGAAGATGGCGACGATACGGACGACACTGAGATGCTCAGTGCGCCGAACGAGGACTTGGAAGTTCATTCTGCTCATGAACAGCTTCAGACTGGAGACTCGGAGCGCAATCTTTCCCGAGGAGACAAGCGCAAGGAAGTTCTGCCGGACGACATGGACGACCGTTCTGCAGAGCTGGGACGTTCCGACAGGAAAAGTCCAGAGAAGACACCCAACCACGAAGAGGGTAGAGTCCATAATGAGACGCTCGCAGCAGCTGGCCCAGATGACGGGCACAACGGTGAGGACCATCATGGCGAAGAGCTCGTGGAAGGCCAAGAGGACGATGTCATTTACTAGGGATTTATTGACAGTAGCCGCCTATTGGATCAGCGCCGCTCTGTTTGTAAAATGTTCAGGAACGCAATATACGACACCTACATGCGGCAAGGATTTTAAGTCTGACGAAATTGCGAGTTCAACGTATGCAGCTTATATCAGCCACGCAAACAATGTCTTTTTCATCCGCGCAGCAAGTCGCAATAGTTCATTCTTGCTCCTGGTGTCCTCGAATCGATATACCATCTTTTGCTTTGGTCCTGATTCTCTGGCACTAAAATCGTTTGCTTACCATTGTCCTTGCCTCATCTGATTGGACCGATTACTTATAGGAATGAAAACCCCGCGGATGAAGTATCAGAGTCTCACCTCACCTAGTTTCTCCTTATCAGGTGCTCGTTGCCCGGCAGTGAACTTTCAATGTCACGCCGCCACACAGTCCTAAGCAACAGCCTGCTCCTTTCCACCTTGATTGATTCCCCGCCACTTATCACCCTCAACTTCCTCGTCGCTCTCATCCTGTGCATCAGAAACTCCTTCCACCCTCGACTGTTCAAACACCTCCACATCGCGATCAAGAGGTCCCGGCTTGGCAAAAACCGCGCCAAAGAAGCTCAGAATACTATTCGTCCTCAGCATCATGCAATAAAACAACGTCAGCCCCGTCACCACAATCTCATCCCTGACGGCCACGTCGTTCGCTTTGGGGCCCAAGAACTCAATCTTGCCCACCTTCGTCAACGCCCATGTATTCGCGGAGAATCGAGCCACAGCGTTCTGGTTGGGATCCAGGCAGATGAAGTCCCATGTTTTGAAGCCGCAACTGCTGGTCCATTCCATCGGCACGGGCTGACTGGAGGGCGCATCGGCGAAGGCGCGGGAGAGATGCGTGTAGCGGGTGCGGAAGCGTTTGAGCGCTTTGAGTTTGCCCCGTACGCCGTGGACCTCGTAATAGGCGTTGATGGAGACGTATTGGATTGTTCCTGTGCCGATTGTTGTGTTTGTGGGTTGGGATGTGAAGATTAGGTGCGGGCTTTTAATAGTTCGGCAGCGGACGGTGTAGATGGGCGAATGGGATGGGTCATCCTCCGACGTGATGAGGACTTGGAATTTCTTCCAAGTGAAGTCGACTCGAAGAGTTGGTGTTGGACTTGAAGATTGCTGGGCCTGCAGGATCTCGTGGGAATATTCTGTCATCTTGTCAGTGCCCTAATCTCCAGAAATCAGTTTGTATCTGTCGTGATGTTGTTGAGCGTTTGTATGGGTCCTCTGCCAGAAGGCCGTAGCCCTTGGCTGCTTAATATACCAGCCATGCCAAATATAGCCCCCGCCAATGTGCCTATCTGCAGGAGCGGCCGAGCCCTGGTTGAAGGAACTTCTGAGACCCGAAACGGCTTTTGAGCGCGAGGGCTCCTCCAGGACGAATGAATCAACCACAATTGGAATGAGCCTGCCTGAAAGAGGCTAACCCATCTTGGTGCCATGTACCGCTGTGGGCGCTCAAAGCGGAATCTGCCTCAGCGTCTAGGCATCCATCTGGTGTCAGAGCGAGTTCAGCCGCAGAGCAGCGCAACGCACCCTTTCTGCATTGTTGCGTCATGTCACACAGCTACAAGAAATGACAGGAGCTCATGCTGCAGCTGGCTTTGTGAGTCGGAGGTTCATAACACCCATCGCCAAGTCGATTATTGCCAGATCACCAGGACATCCCGGCAGACACTGTCGTACTCGTAACAGTCCTCGTCTTGGGTCCTACTCCACAATTGACTGGACCTCGGCAAGTTCCAGGAACGAGTCGATTAAGGCACAACACCCATCCTTTGGATCTAAGAGGCTTGAAAGCTTGCATATGAAACGTGTGTTGGGCTGAACGTTGATCTTGACCACAAACCTCGGTAGGCGCATCACTTTAGTAGCGTCAAATATCAACTCTTTCTATATACCGTGTTGAGCTTCATACTTCCCTCATTTCATCTCATCTCATCCCCACATCTGAAACGTACTCGACCTTTACCTGCCAGGCCGCAAGCACAGATCCTACAAATAGACTAAGCGTAGACGAGTCAAAGCAGAACACAAATACAGTATCCCCAGCTAATGCCCTCCTGGGCCGACTCTGTTCAAGCGACTTCGCCAAACATGTCCGTCGACAAGCTCAAACCTTACAACGACCCGCGAGTCACTTTAAAATCAGCGCTCTTGAACGGCTATACCTATGGCTACCTGCACTCCCTTCCCAAAGACACCAAAAAAGGCACGATAGTTCTAGTCCACGGCTTCCCCGACCTCTCCTTCGGCTGGCGGTACCAGATCCCCTTCCTGACCTCTCTCGGCTACGAAGTCATCGCCCCCGACTGCCTGGGCTATGGCCGCAGCGACTCTCCACCCACATCCAAGATCACGGCGTATACATACCGGCGAATCGCAGATGACATCGAGACGCTTTGCCAGCAGCTCGGCATCGACAGCATCATTCTGGGCGGGCACGACTGGGGTGGCGCCATCGTGTACCGCGTGTCTCAGTTCAAACCGAGACTCGTCAAAGCCGTATTCAGCATCTGCACGCCCTACGAGATGCCGCGAGCCTCGTACACGCCCCTGAAGCAGCTCGTGGCGAAACAGATCCCCAACTTCGCGTACCAACTGCACTTTGTGAGCGGCGAGATCGAGGAGCACGTGCAGTCCAAAGCTGAGATCCGGAGTTTCTTGAATAGCCTCTACGGGGCGCGCGCCGTGAGTACTGACGGCAGCCGTGGCGAGAGCGCATTCGACGCGAATGGACGGGTGAACCTGGCTCTACTCCCGCGCATGGGAAAGACACGACTCCTCACCAACGAAGAAATGGATTACTACGTCGACGAATACGCCAGACACGGCGTCAACGGCCCGCTCAACTGGTACCGGAGTCGCGAGGCGATGTTCCTGGATGACCTGGACTTCTTCTTTGACGGGCCAAAGACGGATGCGGAGAAGCACAAGAATACGGTGATCAAGCTGGAGCAGCCGTGCTTGTACGTATTTGCCACGAGGGATATGGCGCTGCAGGATTGGATGAGCAGGCAGATGGCGGCGAGGATCCCCAGACTTACGCGGAGAAACGTTGAGGCTTCTCATTGGGCGCTGTGGGAGAAGCCGGCGGAGGTCAATGAGCACGTTGGGGCTTGGTTGAAGGGTCTGGAGGAGGGCAAAAGTAAATTATGAGATTATGATGGAATATTGTCATTGTTCCGTTGGCGAATGGCTAGCATGTCTAAGAGAGCTTCAATGATTGATAGCTTAGAGATTGTCGTGGCTCAGATCCACTTTGCTAGACAAAGTTCCGATTGCAAAAGTAGTGGAAGCATATGCAACAGGAGCAGATTGACCTCTCACAACAGGTGTCTTCGTAACCGCCGCGAAGCTTAGGTTCGTGCCCATATCTGATCGCTGCTGTGTGTACGACATTGATAGTGTTGGGGAAACATGTGAACTTGCAAGACTGCTGGTGCCAAGCGTATTGGTCTGGGGCGGAAAGGACAGGTCCTCGCTGTTTGAGTGCTTGGACCAGTCTGGTGGCGAATACTGAAGGGAAGTCTGGTGCTCGTAGATATCCTCGCGACCCCCGCAAGCTTCAGCGGATGCAGCTGATGAAGTCCGAGGTTTCAGAGACATAGTGCATTGACGAGACATGGCTGGTTCAGTAACTTTGCTGGATCGATGGGGCTGATGTGCAATAGCAAACTCGATATATACTCAAGGTGACGCAGTGCCTGACTTACGCCCAGCAGTGACAGCAGCACCGGTGACAGATGCAGTTGAGGCACGTCGTGAGTCCATCGAAGCCCCCACGAAGACGGACGGAAGGGCTGCTTTGATCGGGTCTAGTGTTTGATTCTGTCACTGGAGGTGGAATAGGCTGTGCAGTCTCGCGTTCGGGTGGGCACGGGCCGTCATTCCGTGATAGCAGGCTCGAGCCAGGACAGAAATTAATTCAAGTCTTGTGTCCGCTCCGGTAACTTTAGCTGTATCTGGCAAGATCTTTTGCTTTCCGGAAGACTGATGTCGAACTCCGAATGGGTTTGATCAGACGGGTTGGGTAGAACAATCATCTTCAATCATTAGTTTGTTAGCGGACGCGTTGCAGGGAAATGATGCTGTATCATATCAATAGAGGCATTCAAAAGTCATATTAAGGCTCTGCTCCTTTGAAAGTCGGAAGATCTGCGAACGAATAGCATTGATATGTCCATTTGACAGATTGCAGCGTCAGCACCTCGATGGCTCGGGGTTGACGTTCAAGCACGGTGTGGCTCTCGTGACGGTACGTTATATCACCAATATCAAAGTGATTTTGCAAGCGTAAACACCCTCGTGGGCTAAACTTACTGTCATCAATGGCTTGTAGTGATGTTTGCGTTCCTCTGACCCGGCTCCTAAGTGGGATTTCGCGGCTTTTGCCGCGAGTGCCGGCGTCATGCGGTGGTGTGCTGGTCGAAAGAGCCGCACTGGCCGAGCTTAAATCTTTGCTCGCGACTTCTATACATTCTCGGGTCGTGAGGTTGATGCCGCGAGGGATCAGACAGCTCCATAGAATCTGATTGGCGGCGTAGCACGCGCTTTCGCCTCTCAAGAGGTTCGCAAGGCCAACGCTTCCTGCTGCTTCGACCTCTCGAGCGTGGTTTGAGGTAATGGTTCAAGCAATAGCGCATTTACTCGGTAACGTTTCTGTCTTTGTAGCTATTGCAATGCAATGCCTTTTTGCTGGCAGCGGGTCGAGCTTTTGATTGGAAGCAAGTCATGATTATGTGGCTTCCACCGGGTTGACGCATGCTCCAAGGGCGCCATCATTTATCCACCAATGCCAATGTTCATTTTCATCCTTATTCACCAATAGGATATCTCGCTCCCTTATGTCAAGCATTCTCTATCCTGGCTCTATCCGGCACCCCAGGCGGTCTATTATTGGCTTTCCTCAAAGATTGCCACAGGCATCACTCATACCGTGCGCCTAATCAACAAAATATCGGACGGGACAAAACTTGAAAGTAGAATCTTCGCACGTCCTGGGATGATATTGCTACCAAGCACGACACGATGACAGAGTCATCGAGGCCATCGAGTGGCTCCTCCGGGAAACCTGCAAAAGCGTACTCGTGTATTCGATGCTTCGAGAGAAAGGTGAAGTGTGACAGAGAGTCGCCATGCTCGAATTGCAGCAAAACAGGCGCCGAATGCGTCTTTCGAGTGCCGCCAGCGCCTCGCCGAAGGAAGAAACGAACCCAAGAAGAGATCCTCAAAGCTCGACTCAATCACTATGAAGACGTCTTGCGATCTAAAGGCATTGATGTCCGCAAAGATGAGATCCGGCCTGAGGATCTGCCCGGAACATTGTCCGAGCAGCTGGACCGCACCAATTTAGATGCTTCAAATGCCATGCCGCCGAGTCGTTCCATGCTGCCTTCGAGGTCCTTCGTCAAGGCAAAACTCATCGTCGACCAAGGACGGACTCGATTTGTAGAGAACAACTTGTGGACAAGCATGGCTGAAGAGTTACGCGAACCAGGTGATGCGATGCCGGAAGAGTCTTCCGATGAAGAAGGTCCCGAAACCGTTGCCAGTGACAATATTGACTATGTCCTCGGCGCCACTCCCAGCTCGACAGAAGTTCGTGACATGCATCCACTACCAGAGCAGATCTTCACGTTGTGGCAGATTTTCATGGATAACGTAAATCCACTGTCCAAGCTGATCCATGTACCATCGCTCCAACCTGCTATTCTGGAATCAAGCTCGCACCTCGACAGGCTACCCAAAAATTTCGAAGCTCTACTCTTCGCGATCTACAGCTTGGCTGTTTTGTCGCTGCAGCCCGACGAGTGCGAAGCAATGTTAGGCGAGAGCAAGGCCGTTCTTCTTAAAAGATATCGGGCGGGCACAAAACGTGCTCTATCACGAGCCAGGTTCTTGGGTACTTCTGATTTGATGGTCTTGCAAGCATTTACGCTTCATCTGCTATGTATGCGCGAAGTCTACGACTCGAAAACCTTGTGGACTTTGACCGGCGTCGGCAATCGTATTGCCGAAGGAATGGGCCTCCATCGCGACGGGACATCGCTAGGACTCGGTCCTTTTGAGTCTGAGATGCGGCGACGACTTTGGTGGCAGCTGATCTTCCTCGACTTCAGAACAGCAGAGATGTCTGGATCCGGCAACCATGGGAACCTGGGTTCTTGGGACGTACGACTTCCGTCGAACGTTAACGACGCAGAGATCTGGCCGGGCATGAAAGATTTCCCCGAGCCTCAAGAACGTGGGACAGAAATGATATTTTGCCTGACGAGGTACCATCTCGGCCACTTCTGGAAACAAAAACTTCTCACCAAACAGCCCAGCGAAAATTTCAGCGCGTTATGGGACCATTTCAAAAAGGTATATTCTATTGAAGAAAAAGAGAAAGGCCTCGAACAGCTCCAACAAGAGCTCGAACACAAATATGTGCGTTTCTGTGACCCTTCCGTGCCTGTCGAATTCATGGCAAGCCTCGTTACGCGATTGGCCCTAAATGGAATGCGATTAATGGCTCATCATCCGCGGAGATATGCAAAAGAAGAAGACGTGCCAGAAAGTGAGAGGAAATTATTGTGGTCAATAGCTTCCAAAGGACTTGAACTCGATAATCTAGTACATTCATCTAAGCCGATCAAGCGGTTTGAGTGGCACACTAATCACTACTTCCAGTATTCTGTACTGATCTACATCTTAACTGAATTGAAGAAATACCCACTTCATGAAGGAGTCGACCGGGGTTGGCAGCTTGTCAATGAGTGCTTCGAGAACCATGCTGACTTTGTCACCAACATCAAAAAGCCTATCCACTTCGCCTTGGGCAGCCTGTGCTTGAAAGCTTGGAAAGCAAGAGAAGATACTTGGTCACAGCGGTCGTATGCGATGCCACTCAGGACCCCGGACTACATTCTTCATCTTCGCCGAAACCGTGAAGAGAAGCTTGAGTCCAAATCCAGGCAACTGCAACAAGACTATTTCCTCCAGCAACACAGTACGGCTGAACCGAACGAAGACCTGTCTATGGTGTCGACCACTGGTCATTCCATGGTCGCGCACGCGCATACCGGCGCCAGTTTACCTATTGAAGGGTATAATATGCAGGCACAACAAGAGCAGCATCCACATGGTATTCAGCAGACTGCTCTACCTCCCGAACTACGTTTCCCTCAACAGGACTTGCAACAATCCCAATTCTTCTGGTGGGACTATTCAAAGGATACCATGCAGAGACCAAGCCAAGAATTCGATTTCAACCAGATGCAGTTGCCAGGAGAGGAACTGGATCCAATGGACTGGTCCCAGTGGGATTTTCTGCTGAAAGATGTCAGGCAGTCAGGATGAGGTGTACACACTTTGCAATCGAAAATTCTACTCACTCTAAGTCCCATCAACAGCAATCAGCTCCACTCAATATTCACTAACGCCATTACTTGGATGGGGCAAAATGTCTTAGCTCCATGTTCGACCACATCTTAGAAAATAGTGCTCACCGCTATCCGCAACTTTCATTGTGCTTACCCAGACCCAGCTCAGTATCAAGGTAAACGGGGAGTATCTCATCGCGCCTTTTTCCGCCGAACAGACGTCTCCCACAGATGCGAGAAACGAGATTTGAAGACCAAAGATGGCTGTACAAGCTACGAATGCCTGGAAACAAACGTCTAGTGTCCAACTCATTGATTCCAAGTCTGAAGAAGTTCAGCTTAGCATTGGTGTCGGAATGTGCTCAAAGACCTGCTCACTACAGAACGGAGCGCAACCGCTCAACGAGGCCACAAATTCGTTGACAATCATGGCGCAGTATTAGGAAGGATGCCTTTCGTAGTGCCTTTGGCCGCACACGTCCTCGACTCCCTGTCCAAGTCTTTACTACAATCGGGTTCGACCTACTTCTTCATCCAACTGCTAGATAGCCGAAAATCGATCAACTAAGGTGTCTTTCGATAGACTTACCGTCACATCGAAGCTTTCAAAACAACTCGATTAGACTCTTTCAGCGACAGGACTACAACTACGTCTTGAGCCAACGATGCTCCGCATGTTGCCCTTTCGAGCACAAAAGCCCTCCTTCACCTCTATCAACTTTGCTGAGCCAAATCATACTTCGAAGAGCTGAATGCTCGAGTCAGCTTACAGCCTTTTAGGACGGAAGATCGAGGGCTTACATTAGCAGTGATTACCTTGCTGCATCGAACTCAGACGAATCTTCGCCTTCACCGGGTTGCGATACCAACAATTGTGGTGCTTGTTGTGCTTGCATCATTTTTTGTAATGAGTGCGGGCTAGACGAGCTTTGCATTCCGTGCTGTTACTTGGCAGATCATGCTCTGGGTAGCCTCTTCAATGCAAGGGATGGAGGTGCTGGAGATATGCTACAAGGTCCGAGGAGAAGAGACAGATAACCTGGTCAAGCTGGACGTCAGTGAGCGTCAGCGGTGGCCCCGTGAGCATAAACAGTCACACTGTATTGTGTCAAAGCGTAAGAGTTATCAGCAATTTACTACAGGCTAGCAATATGAATCCTCCCATCGCAATGTCCAAGAACGGCGTCGTACCAGTGGTGCGTGTCTGCTCTGTCCAGTTCCACTATCAAATCAAGATCATCCAGCCAAGACCGATTACCCAGTCCACCTTTCCGTAGCGGGTCTCCAACCAATACCTAAACCCTGCATCAGCCGTCTTTCTCGATCTTGCCATCCATCCCCGTCGTCGACAATCTCTCCTTCCTTCTGCTTTCCATGTCTTACACCAGGTCTGGGACTCTCAAAGTCCAGCACAGCGCCATTGCCACGATCTCTTACTCCGCTGCTGTCGAACTTCCACCCTTTTTCCTTCCTACACCACCTTCTCACATCCCTCTCAAACGTCGTCGCTCCACTCCAACCCAACACAGCCGCGCCAACCGTCCTCCACGGACTCACAATGATATCCACTCGCCGGTGCACATTCGGATTCTTTTCATGTTTCCCCCGATCGAAATCCGGATCCTGCCAAACGCACAACGCCTTGTCCAACGTATCAAATCCATGACCCGCATGTCCAGCATTCCGATACGGTAACGTCTGCTGGTCCCGATCGCTATGACTCGTATGCAGCGTCAGCGTATGCGTCACGTAGCCCTCGCTCTCAAGACTCTTAACCACTTCGATGACCAGGTCTTTTGTGACATCTTCGTCCCGATGCGACAAAATGACATCCACATCGCCGCTTTCCGGCTTTCCCCTCCTATACCCGCCTACAATAACACAAACCATATCTCTAGGATCCCAATCGGGGTCGCCATGTCCATCATCCGCCTTGCTCCAATTGCCACGATACCCATTTGCCCTATTGCTCCAATGCTCCTCCGGAATGCCTCGACATGTCCGTGCATGCCGCAGTATAACATCCGCGATTTCCTCGACCTGCCTCCTCGGTATCTTCAACATGAAATCGTCGTAGAACTTCACCCCGATCTGCTGCACCCGATTCAACTGCCCACTATGCCACCCAAACTCAACCACATCATCCAAATCCTTCCATCCATACTCGAAGTAAAACTTCCGCGCCGTATCGGCGCCTACACCCCAAATCTCGTAGAAGAGCTTCAAGTACTTCAGATCCTCATCCTGCTCCAGCGCATCCGTCACAGCCAGATGCCGCTCTGAATCCGGCGCATCAGGCTCAGCGGACGTATACCACTCCACCCACAGCGCGGCGATCTTATCGCTGCACCCTGGCAACCGCGTGATTTCGGCCGCTGAGCTGATCTTGTGGTCGTAGGCCGAGAGCGCAGCGATCGAGGTCGAGTATGCGCGCACACCGATCTCGTCGAGGGTGAGGAGACGCGCTTCTTTGATTTTGTAGAGGTGGCGCAGGAATGCTTCGTTTGGCGGGTTTGCAAATGTCGATCTGGTACATGCGTAATTAGGGCGTGGATGAGGTTCGAGCATCCAGCTTGGAGGAGGGGGGAGGTTGGAGGATTCGCCGCCCGAGGCGAGGAGGTCGTGTTCGGAAGTTGTGGTGCGTTTGAGGGTCGGGTGGGTTGGAGTGCGGTTTGTCCGGTGGGTGTATTTCTGGTCGCGAAAACGGCGGGGCGAGTATTGCGCTATTGGGACTGCGCGGCTGGAGTCGTTCAGCTTTCCTTGATGGAGGATTGAGGTGATTGATGAGCCGGCCTGATCTTGTTGTTGAGTTCCTTTTGAGGCAGTCTGGCTTAGTCCATCTTCCGGACTAGCTTTTATGTATGTGATCTGGCCTGGAAGGGGGGAATCCGGTGCATCTTCTGCCCGCCTTTCAATGATACGTCCCGTATACACCGTGTATGGCTCTGCAGGTTGAAGAGTGCCAGCTTCCAGGGTCTTCTGTAGCCACTTGAGCTTAAGAACCACAACATGATCAGACAGATCTGAGAACACTTCAGTCGCATCAAGCGTGTTGGCGATTGAACTACGATGGCCGCCTTCGTCCTCATTTGCCGACACAGAACTGGAAGACCTCGGTCTATCCTGCGCATCAAGCTTACGCTTCTTGCTCGCGTGTCGCTTAGGCAGAATACTCTCCTCAGTCCAAACACCGCGACTTCTCAGCTCGAAAGCAGCACGCTTTTTCTGTGAGATCTGACCGAGGAATATTCGCGCTTCTGTAGGGTTGAAGGACAGCTGTCCTCCGGCTTCAGATACAGCTTCTTCAGCATCGTGCATATCATCAGCAGGCAAATTTGCCGGCAAGATAAAGATGGGTGGCAATGAGCCTAGGTCAACTTTTGCAGAGACGGCCATTGCGCTTACATTGATGGTTCATAACCAGAAGGGACTCAATAGGGTTCGCAGCGGATCATCAGAGTCTTCATAAGATTGGGATGTGGAAAGATCACCATCATCCAACACCGCAATCATGAAGATTTGCGGTCGATAAAGGCGCTGCAAGATGTAGCAAAGTCATTGTCGGCGCATGAGGCAAAGCATCGAAGTGAATATGTCGTGATGAGTATTGAATTCGAAGCCGATTACGTATGTCGGGAAAACTTTCCGCCGACTATTAGGGGTTTCTTCGAGCATTCCAGCCTGTGCTGCCCTGCTTCAACGACTGAGCTATGATACACGTTAAGTACGATGTATTGCATATTTCAGCACAGTATGTCCAAGTATATGCCTTCATTGTCCGGTCATCCAAAGGACATGTAGTCGAGAAGCATATGAAGTGTTGGAAAAGGTTGTATTGAGGAGTGGCTGAACGTGGTTCTACATTTCGTTCATTGTTGCAGTGGGCAGAGGTACAGTTGCTCGAGTACGGCGGCCTCCACACTGGCCCTTAAAGGCTCCCAGAGCACTAAGTGAGATAAGGTCGCCGTTGAAAGACACCACTGAAAGAGATCCCAACGATCGACACAGAATGCTTCATAGAGCTACTGATTATTGAATGCTGGCACCGACCATTGCATGCCACCACACTAGTCAAAGACGCATTGGTCCGACTCAAGGAATCGGACCAGCTCTAGGGTAGAGGTTGAGATAGAAATCTTGATGCAATTCTTACCGGCTGCCTCCAAGGCCAAGCAAGGTTGAGGTGATATGGCGCGCTGGAAGCTCATAGGCCACTCTCCAATGATGAAGTGGGCTGACGCTACCTATAACCATTGATAAAAGTGTCTAGGCCGTTGTCGTGCCCTAGCAAACAAGTGCTTCCGCTGCTCAGCGAAAAATATCCTCCATTAAGCTGACTTGCTTACCTTCTCCCCAAACACCACCCTGGTCGATGCAAATGGAATCTATCCAAAGTCTTGCATTTCCATACACGCTTGTTTTCTGAAAATGTCCTAGGCAACGCCAGATGTTATTGCGAGAATAGAAGCGCAGGTCATTAATCCAGACCGGGTGGAGATTGCGAGTTCGACCCCAGGTACAAGAGATGCCAGAATGATTGTTGGAAGCTCCGCCTAGATTGACAAAAGCCAGTCTCATGCCAACTCGGCATCTCCATTCCAAACCAGTCCGGGCAGTAGCTGGAGGGTGCGTATTGTCGTATTTAGACCCTTGTATACGAACTTACAGTTGCTCGTGACAATGCTGATCCCTGAAATTTGCACTATCGGAAGACATAAAGGACGCCAATGTCGGAGAACATCCATAGCAAGCCTCCCGTAGAAGAGGAGAAGCCCTGCAAAAGTCAGCAGACCAGCGGGAACACGCAGGGGGTTTCTATACCGCTTGCGGGGCAGTACAATGCTACAGCACACCATGCATAAACACCGATGCCTTCGCACAAGTGGTGGTAAGGTTCTGACAAGTTCGTACAAATATCAATTATCAAACGCCATCAGCTCTCTGCACAAGGATATGTTGCTTCTGACCATGTAGTCATGGCTCAAAGACAATATCAGATCCAACACAGCGGTTGCAGACAAACAGGTTTGTCGGATCGATCTCCCTCTTGATCTTCAGCAGCTTCTCGTAATTGGAGCCCCAAAAAACTTGCTCCCATTCCGGCTCGAACGGATTTGCCTCATTGATGTAGGTCCCACCCGACGTACCAAAGATCTCACTGAGCCGTTTGCTCTGCTCGACGACCATTGTCTTCTTCTGTCGCTTTTCTTGAAGCGGTGCATCATCCTCCCAATTCGAGCCGAAACTTAGCACGCCTAGTGACTTCGCCCAAACTGGGTGCACAGCAGTCTTCGCTCGAGTATCGTTCTTGACCCTGCCGATGAAGTTGAAACCCGCGCCGTACTCGACCATCATGTCAATGACTGCGCTCGCTTTGGCTTCGTCATTAACGACTTCAGGAGTGAGAAGTCTGGACGCGTCAATGACATTTTGTGCGATGTTCAAATCGGTCAGGTAGAGATCAGTATATGCAGACCAAGATGGATAAACGACCGGTAATGCATAAGCAGTCACTCCTTCAATCTCATTGAGCGCAAAGAAGGCCGCTGTACCGGCTTCGAAGGTCTGATTGGTGCCATTAGCCTGATTGAAAAAGCCGCCGAAGCCGGGTGGGAGCTGGGGTGAAGCATCAGCCGGGCGCTGGATATAGCCGTAGCCTGTGTAGCCGGCTGCGGTCATCGCATCAATGCCTTTGAGTGACCCTGCCATGGCCTTTCGAAATGCAGCCTCATCCGTAGCATTCACTTGAGCAAATACGACTTGGATATGCTCAGGCTCAGGATGCGTTTTGTAGGTGACCGACGTGATGACACCCCAAGCAGATCCACCTCCACCGCGAATAGCCCAGAAGTACTCAGGATTCGTGTATTCGTTCAAAGTAAGATGTTCCCCTCTAGCATTGACGGCGTGGATCTCAAGGACATTATCAATCCCTAGGCCATACTTGTTTGACCACGCAGAATGGCCACCTCCTGTTAGCCAACCTCCAGCTGCACCCACGGTCCTGGCGTGGCCCCCAACCACGATCTTCTTCTTTTGCGCAGCGACAGTGTAGACATCAACCCATTGCTCGCCTGCCTGAATTGTCACAGCCGGCAAGCCTAATGCTTCCTTTGGGGCGTTTTTTGGTCTGAAATCGTCATACCATTCTAGCCCTTTCAGGTTGTGAGTCCATATGCTGAGTCCATTTCCTGCAGAGCTCCTGCCGAGGTGATCATGTCCGGTGTTCTTAACGGCAAGCAACAAATCATGCTCGCTAGCAAACTTGACAGCCGCCTGGATGTCTTCGACCGAGCTCACATTTACCGAGTAACTCGGCACATAGCCTTGTTCACAGGGAGCATCTTTGGTCGAGTTGATGAAACATTGAGCCGTAGGACCATATTCCCATAGCATGGCTGTGTAAGCCCCGGGTTGATCTGTACGCCAATCACTTACAGTCCAATTCTGCTTTGCTGTCGTGCAAGCTGCTTCGTTGTAGTCTCGAGTATGGCAGACTGCTGCCGAAGGTCTTGTTGCAATGAGGCGGCCACACAACGTATCATTGAAGCTTCTCCATACGTTTGCTAAGGGCCAGCAAGACTGGTCTGCTGTGCACCGCTGGCGAGCATGATAAGGCAAGGTTGAGCCGGTGGACAGGGCATTGAAATAGAGGACTGCTATGATGTTAGCGATAAGCATTTTTTACTCGAAGTCTTGGAAATCGGCTTTGGCGATGGCATTGCACTCTTACATTCTTGTTCGCATTTATCAATTCACCAACTCTAGGCAGCATAATTACTCGAGCGCAATTTCATTGGGAACGTATTCGATACGGTGCCGAGCTCCAGCGTTCACATCGTTGTCTTTACTGTAGCGATTTGGCAAGGCTCAGAAGCGGTCAGTAGCAAACATGATTCGTTCTTGCCCCAGCCATCACGATTCCGCGACTCACGTTGTGCCAAGATCAGGCGGACTTGGTCACTCTCAAGATATTGCGCTCGGCATATCACGGTCGAAGCAGTTGTAATGCTGCTTGTTTTGTGCAATAACAGATGAGGAAAAAGGGAAGATGGCTAATTTTAGATCAGCCTTGATCCTGGCGACTGGGATTCCTGCAGTGACGTCTGGGCGCACGTGATGCCTTGGTTACATCGGGGGCAACGCTAGGCCGTGTATGGCGATACGAATACGCCGTTGTTAGCCTTCAACATCCCGCCCACAATGATAACTATTGTCCTAGAGCCCTGCAAATGCTTCCATAAGCATGCCCATCCAATGCACCTTTCCGACAGGGCTAAGCGAAACATAGTTTGTCTGCTGCCTGATACTGCCTGGCCCCCTAACCCATAATGTTATGTTTCTCGAGAACAAGTCTAGAACATTGCTCAAGAGGGCAACTCTGTGCAGAAATCGCGATCAGAACCAGAACTCAGTCGGTTTGAGGTCATACCGAGTTTCGGGTGCAAGCTAGCCTCCATACAATATGTTGATCCATATGATGGATGCTCCGCTGCTTACTATGTTTTTCTGACTCTATCATGACACCAGCGGGACTTAACTCAGTCCTGCAGACTTCACACCATCCGGAATAGAATTTTCCAGCGTGGCTCAACATGTATTTACTCCTTTGACGTGTCGCAATTAGTTGTGCAGTCGCAGTTGCTATCACTGCTGTCAGTCCATGCGGCGCGACAATCACCAGCAAGCACGCCGACATGTCTTTGATACATTGCTCTCCGTTGTTCCATGCCCTCGAGCCGCTTCCCATCATGAGTCCAACAGTGATGCGCAGTCAGCGCAGGAAGACCAGCACCAAATCCAGTGTTAGCGGATCAGGCTCAGTTACAACTCCAGTCATGAACGGTGCTAGCGACAGCACCACTGCTAGAAGCAAAGGCAAAAAGGCTGCAGGTTCGCGTCGCGCTACTCATCCCCTTACCGACACCGCGATCACAATGCCGGTGAGCGGACCCGCGCCACTACCCGCGCACACCTATCCTCAAGCTGTTCATGGGCTAGAAGCATTAATCGCCGCCTCCGAGGCGCCCACAGCGCAAGACTTGCCATTAGACCAGTCATATTCGGCTTCTGCGCCCGCCTCGCAAGAAAATATAGTTCCCTCATCTTATTCGACCTCAGCGCCGACGTCGCAAGAACTGTCTCTCCACTCGTCCTATCACGGCGCATCATTCACGTCGCAAGTCCATGGCGAGCTCACCTTCACCGTCGAGTCTCAGCCTATGAGTGACTTGTCATCCAGCCAGCAGCAGAGTGCGACGTGATCTTTGTACATCAGCGAGATGGAGTGACCCTTTGCTCGCTCACACAGGGCTGTTGCCAGAATCTGTCCTGGATGCCACTGAGCTGTTGCAGAAGAGCTCTTTTAGAACATCAGCCGACCCTGAAGTTTTGGTATTGAACTTTTTTCTCGACCATCTATGATGTACGCTACGACTAACCAGCGTCACAAACATAAGCAGATTCCCAAAAAGCTTTCGAGCCCGGAACACCACCTCAAGGCACTCCGGTCGCCTCTGCTCTCAGGCAAGATGCTCAAGATATGAGATTATCGCACATCTTGTCCGTTCGAGAGAAATTTTATGTTCGAATGCAAAGAACTAAATTCTGGACACGCCAGTTGCTCAGCTCTATGACGTGGAGAGCCTTCCCAAAGACGCAGCAAAAGATTTAGTCGCGGACACAAGAAACATATATTCGAGGAACAGGATGGATTCAACACACAAGTTCCGTTGTCCCTCAACTCATCTTGAGAGCAGGTAGGAGGTTGGAGAACGTAAATCTTATGAAAAGCATGAAGGAAAGACCTTGGTGTGCGATCTTCAATGAAAGTGAGCCTGACATAGCCCACAAGGATAGCCATTAGATCGAGGAGTTGCACATATCGAAAGTGGAAAAGTTATGGTTCTCACAGTTGATTCGAACTGTATCGTCTTTCTGCTTGATTGCTCAAACTGGCACCGACTTCCCGTCCCAAAATCTAGCCACTTCGCGCCCTGCCAACCCCAACCGCGGATTGATTGCAGCAATCGCGTTCTGGCTGATAACAGTCGGTACATATCGGTTCTGTGCGCGAGCTGGGTGTTCACGAACCTGAATGCGAGCAGGACACGTACCTGTTACGTTTAGAGAATTATCGCTCTATTGTGCTCGAAAGTTGTGACACACGGCATCGTACCAGCATGGCTATGACATTGTTCGCTGAAGATCTCCTGATCCCGTCAAACTTGCGGCCTACGCCTAGATTCGTATTCACATTCCTGTTGCTATTGCATGTCACCTCAATTCGAACCTCACTCTTCTCCGCGGCACAGTCTTGACGAAACTCTTCCGCCTTGTGACATGATACTCGCCCATCAAGCCCACCCTCTCAGCGATCCCTTCTTCAACCCAACGAAGAAGCATTAGCACAAATCTGACGTTCGACGGCTGCTGGTTGTCGCTCCATTCAATGAGCACCAGAGCATCCTGCTGATCTGCGCTGTTGACCTCCTCACCGTCGACATCGTGTTCTAGGTCGAAACGAGTCGAGACTATACCATCGCCCTTCATGAGTAAACCGTCGTTGTCGCATATGTAGAACGAGTTGCTGCTTATCCCTCGCTTGACTTTCACCAAGTCGCCCTCAACAATAACCAACCGCGATGTCTCTGGCAATGTATTGGTGAAGACGTCGGTGTGATAGTAGTAGACTGCTCGTGTCAGGTCAATGGGCTTCCCCGGCGCACTCGTCATCTCAATATGGAGATTTGGCTCGATCGTAACCTTAGAGCTATCGTCCCAAGGTATAGTTTGGTTGAGAAAGCTCTGGTAGAGTGTATTTCGTATTTGATGGACATCCTGGTAAATGTGGCCGTCGATACTTGCCCAGCTCCATGTCGGAAAGCCTGCCCGGCGGCTATAGCCCTCTGCACGCTTGTCCCGGAGATGGCTGTCAACCGCCCATTCAGGGCGCCTGGTCCATAGCAAGCCCATTGCGAAGCCAACGCAAGGATGTATCGGACAGTCCAGCCGCGCAATCGGGACGCCCCACAGAGAAATATAAGGGTGAAGCCTTAGAATACCTCGAAAGGCATCTAGGCCATCTTTCTGGTAACTCAAGGTACGTTGCGAATAAGTGAACCTGTCGAGGAAGAGACCGAAATCAAGGTATTTGTCTCGTTTTGCCAGGATATGTCCAGCAAGCGTAGCAGTATTCAGCTGCGTGGATATTGGCGAGGCGGAAACTCGAGTGGAGACTGCTTCGCTGGATGATCCTCCCTGGCAGGAGTAGTAGACTTGATGCTCAGTAAAGAAGAGGCATCGGCGTGATAAGCGTGCTTCTTGATATGTCCAGCCCCGTGTCGACCATAGGGATTGCTGTACGACAGTGGATAGAGGCGGGAATGTTGAAAGCAACCAGCCTGTCTCATTTGACGCGTACTGAGCCGTTGTTCTTGGGACTGAAGAGACCCCAGGGAGTCCAGCATGGCTATCATTGCCATGTAGTGCAACTATCGTCAAAGCTGCTCCCGCGTATATCTGATTCATGTTTGCGATAGCTTCATGCCGCTCGCTCCCACCGCTTTCAGGTATGCAGTATCTATCCACCCAAAGAAAGCGATAACCAATGCTTTTGACCACTTCAATGGCATCTTCGATGGTAGGCGGAATAGTTGCAGGCAGTACTGACATCGTGCTGTTGTTCTCATCGTCATGAGCACCAGACTCGACAACCTCTGTAGGGCTGCCCCAGACATAGCTCAAAGCCACATAGTCCGCTTTTCCCCTGAGCGGCACTATCTTTCGTTCCAGACAATCGATCACACGAAGACGGGGCATTGTCGAGCTGTTCAATGCCTGCTTGCAAGCCGGCCCATGATTGGCGGTGCACGCCGCCAGCCAACCCTTGACGGCTTCGTAAGAGACCTTAACAGCATCGATAACGTTCACGGAGTCTGATCGGCTTTCCCGGGCCGAACATGGGACAAGAAGGCCGCGAGAGCCGATCTCATATACAGTTTTGTGGTCGTAGACGAGGCGTTTATTCCGGCGCGTGACAGCGAGGAAACGTTCGGAGGCCTCGGAGGGTTGCTGTCTGCCATCAGGAAGCCTATCGAAAAGTTTCAATTCTAAAGAGTGCTTTCGCTTGTACAGGGGAGCCACCGAGAGGAACAAATTACAACAAGGGCACTCTTTACTGAATGCCTTGGACCCAGGCTTTCCGAGCGTCGCAATATGCAATCCTTTAGGGCCAATTTCGATCGAGGGTTCAAGTAGGTGCTCAATATCGATCAGGCTGCATCTAGAGCATAGGCTTGAAGTTGCTTGTCCTAGGATGCTAGACATGTGCACAGCTGGCGGCTCAGTACATGTTAAATGGAGCTGCTCTTTTCACTAGTGTTCCAATACCTCCTCGGTCACAGCGACCCGGCGCAACAAAAGGGTCAGCTGAGACCCGCCAGGGACTCACAATGACGGAAAGCTGTCGACGTCGTTGTACAACGTGCTAGTCCTCATCTTGAAACTCTGAAGCAGCGGTTTCAAGGAGTTGACGATGGGGGCGAGGCCTATGCCTGTTCTGGAAATTCTCTTGGCTTGGTCCCTCACACTTCGACACCTGATGACTCGTCACGGTCGCAGATCGTGGAACATTCGAAACAGGACTCAAATGGGCGTTCCGGGTTTCTTCCACTCGCTATCTGCTCATCTGCCATGTTCGCTCGATCTTCGTCTTCCATCGCAAGCTGCCATCTACGATTTCTGACTCTGTAGAAAGATAATCGAGACATTCCAACTCACAGTGTATGCTTGAACTTCCAAGAGCAAGTTCTTTACGAGCTGGCATTTGCAGCGCTTATACCCAGCATGGAGAAGCGGCCTCAACCTGGCATCGTTGTAATACTGATAGTCCAAAGCCATGTGGGTAAGAGGATCAATGATCTGGCATTCGTGTTGTCCTGCCAGATCGTTCAGAAGAGGATCATGATCAAGCAACGCTATGCCAGCCCTTCGAGATCAAGAAATCCAGCATACAGTCAATCTTGATTAGTCGAGTGTACCAAACACCTTGCATTGCATTAAAATGCTCGAGTCTGACCATGTGTCTGCCTAATCTGTAAGACCCCGCGCGCCTAAGAGCACGACACTATTCTAGACGCATGTTATAAGTCACAATAATTAGGAACACCTTTTGATATGGCAGAAGTTGAAGACAATAGGTATAGTAAGCCACAGAATGTGTAAGGACATGAGCTCCAGCTGAGGTTAGAGGAGATTTACGAAGTGGATCGTGGTCATCATGACGGAACGAAATCAAAATAACACGCTTCTGAAAGAGCAGTCTATTGGAAGCAGGCGAAATCTTGTATTCGCTATTGCCTCCTGAACAGCTGTAAAATGATCTGCAAACCAACTTTCCACCTTTTCGGTCCAATGCTTGATGCTCTCCAAGCACAACAAGAGACGGTTCCGCGGACACGACCAACCACATCACTCTCCTACCCGACGAAAATCAACTCTCCGTCCTCATTCCCAATTCTCTCATCCAGCCTAACCTGGCTTCTCCTCCATCCTCCTTGCCCATCCGCCAACTCCGCCTCCAACACCCGTCCCGAATCCCTCAGTCTCACGCTCCCACCCCTCGCACTAGCAAACGCGTTCCCACCTCGACTCCACCTGAAACTGCCCCACTCGTTCCTGAGGTAATCATTCAACTTGATACTGCTGAGCTTCTCCTTGCCGCGCGCGTCAGTGCAGAGGGCAATGAGATCGTAGTCACGGTCCAGCGTAATATTGCTGCAGGATGTCGAGAAGTTGCCTTTGTAGCGGCTCGAATTGCTCCTGCTTCTGCTGCGTCTATCGCGACTGCTTGCAGCGTATGCACTTCCTGCCGCAACTCCACCAGCGACAGCGTACTTGTCTTTCTTGTGCTTCTGGTGCTTCTTTTCTTTGCCGCTTTCAGAGTCGCTTGAACTACTCGAACTGGAGCTGGAACTACTGTTGCTTCCTCGCCTCCTTCTACCCTCTCCACCGTGGCTAGAGCTGTGCTTCTTTCGATGCTTCTTCTTCTCCTTCTTGTCCTTGTATGCATCCTCGAGCTTATGGCCGGCATAGGCACCGCCAAGAGCCCCAATTACACCATGACCCATCTGATGGCCACCATACGCACCTATGGCTCCTCCAGCCAGAGCTCCTAGGAGGCCGCGCTCGCCTTCAGGGCCTGGTGGCACATTTGGGTTAATTTCTGAAGACGACACGGCGAGCGGTGCTTGAGCTGGCGGGTAAGGACTGTATTGTTGAGGCGGAGGTTGATTGTATTGGTCATAGCCTTGCTGACGAGAAGCATCGTACTGGCCGGCATACTGCTGGCGCGCAGGTTGAGGCTGTTGATACTCGTCGTGTGACTGAATGGGTGCGTAAGAGTTGTCATAAGCTGGTGCGGGTGCTGATTGCTGTAATGGTGGCTGCTGGCCGTAGTTGTATGACTGCGTGCTGTACTGTTGATAGTATTGTTGACCTTGGTAGTCATAGTTTTGGTACTGCTGCTGGTCAAATGGTGGCTGCTGAGCTGGAAGACCCTGATGTTGGCCGTAGTATGGCTGTGGTGTACCACTTTCTGGGTAGCCGAACGGGTTTGCGCGATCTTGAGACTGGTTCATATCCCCTGCAGGAGGCGCGCCATACTGATGCGATTGCGCTTGACCGCGCTGATAGCTGTCCTGGTAGTTGTATTGCTGGTTGCGTTGGTGGGATTGGTCATCACCACCGTAGTAATTCTGGGCAGACATGTTGACTTATGAAGACTAGCTGGGTCAATGTGCTTAATGCTTAGATGCCGAGCATACGGGTGCAGTGGAATCTACAGAATGTCTTTAAGAGTTCGGCAGTTCTTATGAGGGGTTCTTCCAAGGAACGAGAAATGCTGGATGCCTAGGTCATGCAAGTGGTGGTGGAGTGATGGTGGGTCACCCGAGGCCCAGGGTTGACATTCAAAAGCTTAGATTTTGCTTGAGTTCAGCTGGGTCGCATTCACTTCCGGAAGCACCGCCACCATAAACTGCTGCGGTCCAAGGCGCACTCGCAGACCCATGCAATGTTGTCATTGTGCGAACATTTTCGAAGCTGAATGTAAGGGGGCCTGGGCATCAAGTACTCTACATACGCCAATGCCTTGTGCTATGCGTTTATGATAGGCTTCGAAGGCTCAAGCTTAGTCCTGATCACGAAAGGCAGCAGATATTTTGAAGCCAAAGGGAGTCGACAGCTGGAAGATCATGCTTCAGGTTCATGCCATCGAGATATGTTCATCGTACCCATATCCAACAAAGTTAAGCTTTGCACAATTATTCATGAATCGTGCATTGAGGAATCCGTCGCTATGCTTGCTCGTTCCTCGATGCCTTTCATCATACTGAAAACAAAACAGCAGCGATCGACACAACGACCGCGACGGTACTAATCATCATTCGTTGCGCAGCATCCTCATCACCGCCACCACTACGGTCGCCACCACTGCCGTTGCCGCTTTCATTCCCCTGCTCCATCGGTAAGAAGTTGGTGACATTTGTCGGATTCCCATCGTTGAACAGCGTCTCGTTCCCAGTTAGACTGCTCGGCGCATTGGTGCTACCCTCCACACAAAGGGAGAATACGTCCGTCCCATTCAACCCAAACGCTTGCGCCGCAACTGTCGCCCAAAGATTCTCGATTGCAAGTATATGGCTTGGCTGATACCACAACCTGCAATCTGCAGCCTCGTACACAAATTGCAGCGGCGTGTAACCTGAATCGCCTTCCGCATGATTGTTTTGCCAATTGACCTGGAAATCACTCAGTGCCGCCAGGTCCTGACCCGCATTTGCACCGCGGAAGATAATGTAGACGCTATCGCTGAGGATGGGTCCAAGCGTACTCGATGCTTCGACCTCCGATGCAATTTCGGGCAGGCCATTAAGCGTGGCACCTTGCCAGGCGTAGTAAACATCGCTCGCGAGGAGTGCGTATTGGTAAACTTGACTACCCTTGACCCCGCCAACTGCCTGCATGGCGCCAGTCTGAGGACGGCCACCGACAGCCACAGATCTAACTTTTCCCTGCCACTTCAGCAGATGTGAGAGAATGGTGCAAGTTGATGAGCAGCGGCCGTCCGAGAGGATGACGATGTTCTCGGGCATGAATGGTGACGGCTCAATGTCTGTGTTGTTGCCGAAGCCGGAAATCACGATGCTACCCGATGCTATGTTGAAGTCTGTGTCGTTGATATTCCAGCGGATGAGATTTGTGAAGTCGTCCTTGGGTGTGTTGACCGGGCCGTAGAGCTGGTCCCAGCTTTCAAAGAGCTGGCCACTGCTGTTAGCATAGGCAAGGGCGTTGTATTGGGCGTAGTAGTTATTGGCTTGTAGCAGGGTCAGATCGTCTGGATATAGCTGTGCAAGCTCGTTTGTGAAGTTTGTGTAGTAATTGCCGAGAATATCCTAAATGTAAGCGTCAGCTTAACTTTCTGTGAAGTTAAAGTATACCATATTTACCAAGCCTTCTTGCGCGCGCAGAGTACCCGCACCGTACGGGAAGATGTCCGGGAAGAGCTGCTTGAAGACTTCGTAGCCAAGACTGATAGTGCCTCCAGGGTTGCCTTGCACATCCAAAACTAGGTTGGTCTTGCCTTGCTGACGACATTGGTTCATGAAATCGGTCATCGCGGACTGGAAGCTCTCAGGGTCAGTCTCTGACATCTGTTGAAGCACTAGAACAGCGGTGTCCTGAAAACCTTCTTGCTCTAAGAAGTAGCCAGATAGAGACGCATCATCAGCGATAGCGACTGGCGTCGGATAGCCAGGAAGTGAAGTGGCTGTTTGCTGAACGGAGCTGAATGTTTCGGTAGGTCTGAAGCTCGAAAAAAGCTGGCTCTCGGTCTCGGTCACTTGTCTTTTCTCTCGAAGCTTGCGTCTCTCTAATCGCTGCAATTCTCTTTTCTGATGCAACATCTCCTTCTTTTTGGCAGGATCGACCCTAGTCCCAGCAAGAGTATCGGGGTCGTTCAAGTCAAAGCCCTGGGCAGCAGCTTTGAGTTGTGCGTTACAGTACAAATCGTAGAAAGACTCGCCGTCTTGTAGCCCCTCGAAGCCAAAGATTGAATTGTAGATGGCAACATTCGGCGCGCTTGCCGTCGAGCCGTTGGCGAAAGCCATTGTGGTCTCCTGTCCAATGTAATTGCGATCAACGACAAAAAGACCCGGGCTGGGTTGACCAGGTTGACCACTGTTCAGGGAGAAGAACATTTGATTGTACAGGGCGTCAGGATCTTGAAGACCTCCATAGGAGATATTTTGGCCTTGTGTCGTCAGAAAATCCGCAATATCCTGTCCGTTGACTTCGGTGACAGCTGAAGGAGCTTCACCTTCTCCCTGCAGAAAAGCAGTATACTCCTCTGAATTATGGTCAATAATTGCTTTGCCAGTTCCTTATAGGTATGCCTTACCAAGTAGAAAGACCTCTGGCTCTGACGTGCCGTCACTCGATACAGATACAAGAGGTCCAAGGAGTCTTTGGTACAAAAAGACGGCAAGGCCGTCGAATTGGAAGCCAAGATGTCCATCTTGAGACTTGCCAAGAATCGCCGTGAAGTTGCTTTCGAAGTCGATCTCGCTTGTGAACTCATCGTTGTTGACTTGGTCGCGGAGGACTGCGATCTCACCAAAGAGATCAACGCCAGCGAGTGGGTACTCGGCTGGTGGACTTTTCAAGTGACCAACATCGCTCTGGAATTCCAGTGCGGCTACAATGCCATCGATGAGTCGCAGAGCATCCGCTTTGTTGATGGGCGCGGATCTTGCGCAATCATTTGCAAGACTGGCCGCGACGATGAGGGGTGCTGTTCGAGTCAATTTGTATACAAGGATTTCTTGCTGGGAGGACTACCTTCAAATTGTTGAGCCAACACGCTACTAACGGCAGCGCATGCCTCCCCAGTAGGCGCTGCTGTTTCTGAAAGGAAACTGGTAATATCAGCCCGGCTGGTAGTCTCAATGGTGTTGGTCGCCGTGCGTGTCTGCGCAGCCGCGAGCGATACTATTGCAGCTGCAACCGCGGCAGAGAGCAACTTCATGTTCTCGTTGTTGAGGGCGAGAAGATCCTGATCAACAGCAGCACATTGAAAGGAAGGACGTCAAATGCATCATGGTAGGGAGATGCTGCGCCAACGCTTGACAGAGTTACGGGAGGCACAAGCTTCCGGGGACCCCTGTGGCTCAAGGCGGTCAGCGTCTCCATGAAACCATCAAGAAAACAAGAGATCCTTCACACTGCCGTAGCCGAGACCAACGGTCCTGGCCCCCAGCCTCGAGCGAAGCCCCAAAAGGGAATGGAAAGTGGGTTGCATGCGGTAATGCAAGTTTCGACAAATCAAATGACAAAAGGACCTCGTTCCCTCCAAGGCGTCAAACGGGGCAGGCGGAAGCGAACGACTGGCGTACTGTGAGATTCGTATATCAAGCGAATCACAATGAGACCGGTCTGTTTCGCTGAAGCTGTGAATCGCTTCATCCTGTTCTTGCGACCTCAGTGACGATGGCTCACACTCTACAAGAGCAATCCTTCGGTGCTTTCTGTGGGTGTCTCTTTATCTCACCTGAAACACCTCAAACGTCAAGTCACGGGCAATCGATGCCTAATGATCCATTCTTAGTCCCATGCCAAGTTCTGCTCCAAGACGCGCATTACGTGTAAGTCCGAATATATAAACACATCAGTGCCGCGTGCTCCGGCTACGATGACGATTACAAAAGTGGTCCAGGTACAAGCTCTTGTACATCAAGGTTGTCCATACGGCACTGCTCTTGTCTACGTTCACATTTCACAGCAGGATGTATCACAAAAGCCTGCTGCTGCTTCCTTGTGACGAATTTTGGATTGCATCATTAATGGGGCTGGACCCACGAAATCTTCCCTTCCACGGGCCTGCAGGACCCTGTAGCTCCAATGCAGCATTCGATGACCCGTTTCGCCCACTCCTCCAGAGCATAGACGCCAAAATACGACGAAAGGGCATGTCCTGCCTGCCTTGAGAATGACCAGAAAAGTGTACAAAATCGGATGCGCTACCATTCAAAGTGGTACAAGTTACACCGTGGACACATTGAGCGTCACACGGTGAGCAAAGGAAACGTGCTTGGTAGACGACAAAAGCTCTTGATGTAAGAGGATCTAACACACTCTTCCTGCCAAGTAAAATGTTCTTCACTTGTCCTTTCTGGGCACTTGCGACTGCACCCAGTAGATCCCTCGTTTCACGCTTCCAGCAACAAGAATGAACATGCCTAGCATTCCCGGCACAACGGCTTCAATGATGTCTCTTCCCCACAATGGCATAGTCAGCACTGCAGTCCATATCAGCAGCTTCCGTCTTCTCCGCCTGAGTAACGATTCTCTTTCCGCGTTTTCCTCTTCGTTGGTGTGCTTCTGCTGCGACTGCTCATCACGACTATGTCTATCGTCCGTGGTTTGTGTTGTTCTAATGGGAGAGGGGAAGTATTGGCTTTGGTCTAGTGCGAGGGTTGATATCTTGCTTCTCGGCCTTGCATTCCGTTCTCTTCTCCTCCGAATTCGAAAAGACCAAGACTCTCTGGCGTTCTTCTGAGCCGGTCGTGAAGGGCCTGGGGAAGAGGTCCTGCCGTTGTGCAGGAAGGAGGAGTCCTTATACCGTTGGACTGTTAGTTGCGTCGATGGGAGTATGCGCTGAACGAGGCTCTGCTGAGGGCAGGTGCAAGTAGCCGGGAGCAGGAACGGGGCGACTACGCCGCGTCGTCCAAGAGGTCGCAAAGCCTGCATGCTTCCAAATGCTTTGATACTCTTCAATAGAATGGAAAGTCTTCAGCCCCCTAACGTGCTCCTCGACTTCTATTCAGTCCTCTCTATCGTTGCACTGGTATATTCTCTAAGGCGAGTCGCTGCGATTGAGGGTAAGCTCTAAAGGCTACACAACAGTCGTCCAAGCCCAGGATATGGATGTAGGTTCGCTAATCTTTTGACATGTGATATTGAGATAACTAGGCGAGGACAGAAAAGGGAAACACGACTGGTAATGCAGTCAGCCAAAGGAATGTGATGCCGTGTTTGAGAGTGTGTGTTTTGCATATCAATCATGCCATCGATCATCCAAGCAACAGCAACTCCGAAAGAACCACCATCCTGCATTCTGCCCAACCTATGGCTGTGAGCCACGACCCAAGATCCGAAGTAAGGCTCATGGTCAGGAGGCGCGTGCTGCGCATAATTTCCTTGGTGTCGAGGATCAGATTCCGGTAAGCAGGTGTTTTTAGATCCAGCTACGTCAATCATGGCACGGTGGAGCCATATCTAGCAAATCACAGCTGCTTTTCGGTATCGAAAAGGCGAGAGACGGGCGAAGCATTTTCCGAAGCAAGCTAAACTTGCGACCAAGCACGGCACAGCTGCTCCCGCGTGCGTGCAAAATCAACGGTCATTGGCAGCTTCCATGGGTGACCGAGGCCGGACCGTAAGATGGAGAAATGAGGAAATAGCGGAGGATAACTTCGCAATAATGACACCCGAAACTGCAATTCATACAGAATCTGCAAAGTACGGAACCGGATGTTATGATTGAGCCTACGCCCACCGCGATTACGATAGTTCTACAACGGGGTTGCATATCATATGCGGCGTCTCGCCCTTGTTCAGGAAGTTTATCGCCAGACTCAAAACCACACGACACCGCCCACGAATGCATACCGCCCTCACCAGAAGCGATGTCCTAGTGCTTCGGATCATACTGAATTCTCAGAACCATCGAACACCATGCTTGATTCAAACATCTCAGAATAAGGATGCCTTGTCCTCTCGTTTCACATCTTTTCTCTCTGATGCCTCACCCTTCTCAATCGTCTTGATCACATCAATGATTAGACCAGCAATCGTCCGCTGCTTACTGAATATGTTCCACAGATTGTCTCTGACCTGAATTGGGAAAAGCCTACCCATGAGCTCTTTCCTCTGTTTCTCATTACCTCCATAGCGCCCAACATACCGTGCCAGATTGAAAAGTAGAAGTGCACTCATGAAGGGGATTCCATTGGGAATGCCCCTCTCGTCGATGCTAGTCAAGTAGAAGGTATGCTTGACAACTGTGTCTTCCTTCGGTACTGTTTGCTCACCAGCTATCTTAAGTATCAACTCTCTGTTCTGCTCAGGGTTCTCGGGAATATGCATGCGCAGATGCCGGCCTAAGTCGCTCGGCGTATCAATGGCGTTGTTCTTCCGACAGTTGACCCACCGACACTTGAATCCGCCTTCCGGAACAGCGACGTCTTTCGCCTGGAACTTGCCATCGGCAGTTTTCGGAATTTGTGCATGTGTCTCCAGCAAATGTCTCCAGAGCAGCTCGGGCGATGCGCACCACTGAGGGCAAGAGCCGAACCTAGCCGGCTGGTTATTAGCTGAAGACTGTAACATCATTTCCCAATGGCATTTGTAGTATGGTTGGCCGTGCAGGCCAACGAGCACCCGGCGCGGTCGGATACCTTTTATTATGAAGCGTGATTGCCCCTGTGGCCCCTGGACAACCTGTGCTTGCGCGCCATTAATCGTGCTTGACACTTGCTTTATAAAATCCGCAGCAGGAATGTGGTTGTTGTGCAAGAATCGGTTCTGGTACGCCTGCCATATCGATATCTGTGTCACATCGGCATGCGGCGCCTCCTCGAAGCAGCATCTCAGCCACTTCGCAGATCGTTCTGGTTCGGCAAACGCCAGCATCTGCGTGTACAGATCACCAGGTACTGTTGGTATGGTAGGGGATATTGCGGTGGAGCTTGCGGGCGCTCTCTGCAAGATAATCGTCTCTTCCTGGGTCGATGCGCCATGGAGCAGTAGGTTGGCCAGTCGCGGAGTGATATTGCCAAACAGGTAGGGTGCTTCTTTCATGACCCACGTGATATTCTCGGGGAACGCTGTCCAGGCATAGAAGAAGTTGATCACAGCCTCGACAAGCTCGTCATCATCCAGAACGCAATAATGGATTAATTTCTCGATTGTCTCCAGTGGAATATCCGTGAGTGGGTGTACTCGATCAGCGTCAGCATCATAGCGAAATATAGCCTTTAAGGATGCAAGAATTTTGCCTCGATCGTCTGAGGCAAGCTCCCGTACCAGAGATGCGTAGAGTTCGTCTGCAGGTTTGATTGCGAAGAATCTGGTTGTCATTTCGGCCATGTCCAGAGCATACTGCCTTATTTCATCAAAGCGCGACTGTCTCGGAAGGTTTAGTATGAGTATGAGCAGGTCTCGGAACAGAGCCATTCTCGACAAGAATATAGCATTGTCCTCCAGCGTCACCATGTTTCGAATGACCAGAGTGGCTTCGTTCACTTTCTCGAGTCGAGCACAGTAATCTTCAGGCTCTACCTCGTTCTCGTCCAATTGTGGCGGCAGGTAAGCTAGCTGTTGAGCAAGGTGTTCGGTGCCGTGAACAGCATTGATAGTGTTCTCAGCATTTCTCCCTCGTGGATCCATGTACGAGACTTGAAAGGGCACTCCGAAGGCTAAGTCTGTGACCTCGACCACCTTTTCCATGAGGCACTCTGCGAGTGTTGGGAAGCCTTCAAATTTGAATCTATCACCTCGTTCGTGGGAGACTTTTACCAAATGATGTAATGCGAATTCTTGCTCTCTTCTGATCCCAGATTTAAGCCCCTGCACACATCGTACGTAAATGTTCGGTCCATCAAAGGCGCCCCTCGGTAAAGTGTTCTTCAGTAGATCTTGAGGTAGCGGAGGTCGCTGGACGGGCTGTGTCTTCGACACGGCCTTTCTCTGATAAAAGACATCTGGGTTGCTTCCTGGAGTGACTAAAGGGCGCAGTGTCAGAGGCACCGACGGCTGAGGTTCGTAATTCTCAATCTTGAAGTTCGGATTCCTTGGATTGCTGGTTGAGTTTGTGAGAGACGACTGATGCATGACTTGTGCTGGCTGTGGTGAGTTTGTATTACGCATGCGTGTCGTCCGTGAATGTATTGGTTCAGGCTGATACAGTTGTACAGGCTTTGGTTGTTGTCTCAAACGACTTGGATATCGACTTGCACTTCCTTGATCGTCAGGTTCAGTCTTCTCCTGCTTGGGTGTTTGCTGGGGGGAGTCGATGGCCATGCGCTCAACTTCTGGGTTACTCGTCGCCTCGTTTCCCATCATACTCTCGTGGGTTCTCTTTCGTACTTCTCCACCTTTGGCGGTCAAGTGCTCGAGGATCGCCGGTTCAGGAGGTCTTTCTCCCCAGTATTTCTCAATCTCATAGGCGGCCAGGTTCTTATAGTATAGCTGCTTCAGCTGGTAGCTCATCGCTCCGTCATGCTGTTTCGGCAGGTTGAACTGAGCTGCGATTTCCCGCCAAAGCATCCTCGTCGCAGTTACTGCATCATAGCCGCCCCGCTCCAGAATCACCTGATAGAGTCTATGCAAAGGTACAGGCCTACCAGCGACCTTGCCATCACGATCGAACGGGACACCTCTTTGTTTCATGTACTCTTCAACATCGTCCAGAAACTCTTCCTCATCCTCGATGATAGCGCGTGGAGGCGCACCATTCGTTTCCATCATCGAACTTCTCCCAGCCTTGATCAATTCGTCTCGCGAAGGACGGTTGACAGCGCCTGTGCGCTTTCAGACCAATTGCGACATGCACAGCCAGCGCCTCAGCCGTAAGCTACCGGAGTTGATTGCGATGCGATAATTCCACGAGTATAATTCTCGGAGAAGAAGTCCAGTCGACTCACACTAGCGTGTATCAATCTCGATGTTGTAAGGGCTATTCAAAGGACGGAGGCTCTCTGGATAAGGAACGCGTCGAAAATTGGGTGTCCTTTCTCGAGAAACTTTGGCAGTGTCTACTAGTGATTTTGAAACTGATATAGAGGCTTGCTTCTCGTCTCGAAGGTTAGTCTGGGCGGCTAAAATGATATTGCAAATGCTTAAGTGCTACGTTGCAACGATGACAATGCGGTGTTCGCAAGCCAAAATCACGAAACGGAAGTACCTGCGATTGATCCTGCCCTTCCTGCACACGTTTGCCGCTATTGAGCGGCAATTCCCGTTGAGCCTCTTGGCGTTCTTGGCCATCAGCCTTCCATGTCTTCTGCTCCAGATACAGGAGCAACAGGTTACTCAACATCATGCTGATGACTACCATCTGATCTATCATAAGAATCATGTGTGCCTCTCTGTGTTTGTGCCGCGTCAACACCATCTGTCGCAGCTATCCGTAAGCATCTACGAATGCCTAGGGTTTGCTTTCAAAGTATTTTTCATTTATCTATCGCCTGTTGTCTGGCGTTCTTCGGGGTTTCTGCTTCAAAATGGAGTCACAAATGCTGCAACTAGCTCCTATCACCCAGCTCACCATGGCTTTGACCAAGTTCTCTGCAGCAACCACTACCAATGGATATAGGGGACCAATTCCGTGGACACATATCACAAACGGTAGCGGCCTTCTAGCCGTGTTCGAGTTTCCTGCCTCGCAAAGTCAGACAATGTCGCGGTCGCAAAGTGCTAGGTTCAAAGTCGTGAATGACCCGGAAATCCTGGTAATGTTGATCCAGGTTACAAAAGGCAAAGCACTGATTCTTGTAGGAAGACATAAATCTAGATGCACTCGGTGATGCAGCCCGGGAAGCGGCATAGAAAGCCGAAGCTTTGGGCATGACTGACAGGAACCCCGAAGTCTGCATCGTTGTGAAGTGCCCATGTATAGCGGTGAGGTATCCCACCAATGAGCATCAGGTAATCGAAAATGAAGTACACTTAGGCAGACAATAGCTAAACGTGGAAAGGTGCGAAGATTTCAAATCCGCATGGCGGAGAAGGCACAGTTCTACGAAGCCATAAAGATACTATCAAGGGCCAACATACCAACTAAATCCACAGACTCTGGTCAAGCGGTCGACCAGAAGCCAGTTGCTTCGCAGAGTTCCATCTCGCAGATTGTCCACAGGACTGCGCAGCAGAGCTTACTTCCTCCTCCGACGCGGCCTCCCCCGCCGCATGCTTTAAACAGCAATTTGTACGTCCTCCAACTGGTAACATCTTTCTTCAACTAACAGGATCCAGAGCCGGGACTACCCACTCTCAACCCAGCAATGAGCCTGCTCACAAAAGCCAGGGCAAGCTTGGAACATGGTCCAATGGCCACCGCGACCAAGTCTACTCCAACGCCATTGCTTTTTCAAGTCTCGAAACAGATGCATTTTCACAGTCATTTGGGGATCAAAATCGGCTCAAAATATCATGCGCGTCAAATGGCAAGCATGGCGACGTCACCAGCTCTACTTTCGCGCCTGCTGCCTCGCTTGGACTTTGCGCGACTGATCACACTTCAAGGCCCTCTACGGTACCGATAATGAGGCCACCTGGAGAAGGGCTGCCGCCTAAACGGAAACTTCCATTCGCGACTTGTGGACAAACTCGAAGTCCCAAGTCTGCTGAAACACGCTTTGAGCCCCCTCGGTCAAGCCCTGGCGTGGTCTTGGACCAGCAACAACTCGAACACCATGAGCCAGCCCAGCCTATGGCTCCCAACGATCCAGCTGTCACGACCACTCGGGGAGTCGCTCAGGCTATGAAGATAAACCCTGACTGCCTCGGGCCCAGTAAACATGTCTCAGCAGAAGACATCGACACACAACAACTCCTTACAAAGGCCGCAGCAAGGAGAGCAAGCACGGCCCAAAAGGTTCAGCCGTCAAAGAACGCTGCGAGTGTCACAGCTGCAGCCCAACCGCAGGCACGAGTAGGTTCCCGGACGAGCAGGAGACAACCGCTTCCGCGATGTAACCATTGTCGTGCTGCAAACAGAAGATGCGAACGCTCTCCACAAGATTCCGACGGAGCTTGTTTACCCTGCATCAGGGTCAACAGGCAATGTTCACATGCCAAGACTGCCGAAGTCGACTTCGATATTTCTTCAGATGTACCAGTCAAACCCGAAGTCCAGGTTCAGAACTCTCAGCAGGCCGCCACCGATACCTCGCAGTCTCGGAAAGCGTCCCTTCGATCGAGAGTTGATCGAACTGATACAGATCAACACTCCTTTGCTCCACCAGAGGTCTCTGTTCACAAGCTTAGACTCAAACGTCCTCATCCTGCTGAACAAGGTTACGCTGATCTCACATCTGGTCAGACAGCTATGCCTGCGCCCAAGCATGGCAGGGTACAGGAAAAGGATCCAAGCTATACCCCGAGGGCGGTGATTCGCACTGGTACACAAGCTGAGAAGAAGCACAAGACGCAGCAACATAAACTCGGCATCGACCTTGCTCAAACAAAGCCGCATAAAGCTCTCAGCGAGCTCGGCAACCCTCTTCCCTACCTCCAATCTGACGCAACAACAGCAACAGTCGACACGACTGACCTCGATCCAGTTGAAAAGCAACGCAGGCCCTCGGAGAACCAAGCACGGAGCCCGCCCCGACCAATCTACTCGGAGCTCTCTGTCTCATCTGACCCACCCAATGTGTACGACACTGAAATACCGAAAAATAACGATTCAGACCATCCTAAGTTGGTTCAAGAGAATGGTGCAACATCAGCCCCAGCCACCACACCAACAGCACTCACCATTTCCGTCGATGACCTTTTGAACTTTGAACACAAAGCACAAGACCAAGCATTCGATAACATGTTCGTCCAGCTTCTTGTGGACGACGCCTTCCTGCATTTGTGCAAGGAAATGGAAAAGAGATGGGAACCAATGTTGTTCGCTACAAAGATGGATTTCTAAGCAGAATTAATGCAGCCATTTACCACCGATCGTACGCACCAGATATGCCATACCACAAGTGACGGACAGTCTGATATTGATGGAAGTACAAAAGCTGTGATTGGCATTTGAGACTAGGTTCCCTCTTACCCAATCTGAGTCCGGTGTACGCAGCTTGTGGGGTAATATAAGGGCACATGATAAGTATCAGCGATATAACTTTCAGAACACAGAATATGAATATATACAGCGTAGAAATTAGGAATGGATATTAGATAAGAGTTGATGCCTGTTCAACACCACTCCGCGACTTCGTTGCTCGCACTGGCACTCACCTCCTGAAAACACCGCTTCTCACAATCCAAATCGAGCTACTTGGCCGGTGCAGCTCATCATCCACACGAACACCTACTGCAGTCCGGCTTGCAGCTTATAGTTCACAAGTACGTACAATGTGTTCTGGAGAGATTCTATCACTGTTACACTCTGAAGTCGTAGTATTATCAACGCCAGTGGTCATGGGGCCGACTGATCTCGGTCTCAACGGGATCTAAGGGCGAGCACGTCTCTACTCACCATCACCACCGATATCGAGCCATGACTTGTGCGCTAGAATAAGGATTGGAGTTCTGTGGCAGATTTGTTCGCAAGGCTTCATGTCAATAGTGTAATGCCTATCTGGCTTCGATTATCGTGCTTCTTTGTCAACGGTTCCTGCAAGGCTGTTGGACAAGTCAACACCGGCTACCGGGGGCATGGATTTTGCGACGACAAATGCCGGAGTCAAAGAGAGAGGGAATCACGAATCATGGCAAGGTGACAAGAGAACTCAAGGGACTTGGATATTCTGTGAACTTCACTTGATTGTTCTTCTTGTTCTCGGTGCAATGACCACCGTCCGCTATTTATGCATGTACCATACTTGCTCAATTCGACCGCTTATTTCCTGCCTGCTGGATCGTTTTGCAACAGCAAGACAAGACAACGCTGTACGGTCCCAAGTAGACTAGAGAGTAATCCTCCTATGCACACTAGGGTATAATATAGACGATGTAAAAGCCAACAAGACTCGCCAATCGAGTATGCAAAGCGCTACCAATGAGCACCAGCGTTTTCCAGCCCACTCCGGTTCGGCCAAAAGCTTCTTATCAATCAACATGGCCTTCGTAGAAGAGAAGCGAACTTGTCGAGCTGAAGCAGAATTGAGTGATCAGATATGGTTGACAGACACGTGCCATGAAGTCGAGAAAAGATTTTTGTTTGGATAATTGAAGGAAGAAAAACAACGAATGTGATGTCGACCACCTCATAGTGGCGAAATGCTGAGCCAAAACGTTCAGCATGGGGTATAATATGTGTTGCGAAAGCTTCAGCCAAGAAGCCAATCCAGATTCCTGGACATCATGCTCGACCGGTATAAGCATGATCCAGAACTTGCGCCCGCTAAAGTCATAGACAATTCGCGCCCAAAAGACAAGCCGTAAATTTAAAGCTCGCCGCAACTCCGAGCTGAAATCGAGTCGTGACAGAAACGCAATTCGCTAGTATGAGAACATTCGTTGACCTCGTCCGACCTGCAGTGCACTGAATGCAGGTCGTGTTTGGACCGGAGTGAAATCCATGCCAAGATCCATGTCGACATCATCTACTCGACTTCGACCCATGGCCGTGGGACTTGAATCCAGCGATGGAGAATGCTGGCCGAAGGCGAAGGTTTGGGCGCGGACCAGCTTGGCTCGTTGCTGCTGTTTGACCTTACCCATGCCGAGTTCACACGCGTCCGTATGCTCTTTGGCATCCATTTCAACATAATTTTGAGGGAAGCATCGGTGACTGTGGTCTTTGTAAAAGGCACTATATCCACCATCCAGAATGTAAAGCTCTGAATAGGTCAGGTTGGGATAGCACTCCGCATTGACCGTGCGATCCTTGTTTCTGATATGCTTGGCCATGAGAGGTGCTCGATGTGCCGAGTATTCACAGTGGAAGATGAGCAGCGCTTTGCCAGGTTGTTCGTGGTCAAACAGCTGCGAAGCGAGTTTATCTTTGTCGTTGAAATTTACGGCGCCATCTATGTGACCACCTTTATATTCGTATTCGAACCGACAGTCGATCACAACACGCTGTTCGTACATGCCGTCATATTTGCCATCAAGGATGTCAATCATGGTCTCACGCGTGATACGAGGCAGGTCACATGTCTGATCGCCAGAGTAGAAGTGTGGCAGTTGGGGTGGTGTTGGTGTTTCCACGTCGGCAATAGATGGTAAGCAATCTGTGCTGGCTGCCTTCTCTTGCCTCATGAATTCATCGGGATGTTCGAACATGCTCAATGTTCGTCGAAATTGCTTTCGTGGGCGTACTAGAGGATTAGACATCTTGCGAGAGTGTTGACCAAGTGGGGAAGCGTTCCGAGCGCTACTACCCAGATTGAAGGGCTGACGGACTCGAGCAGATGGCATAAGGAGACGAGGTGGAGGAGAGACTGTTCGTTCTGACACTGGTGATGAGCCCTCGAAGATCTCGGACAGTGCCAATGAAGAGGTTGGGTTTGAACGTGGCACACCACCGCCGAATTTGAAGGAAGGCAGCTGGGCTTCTGGGTTTGGTCTGGTTGGCAATGAGGTCGTGCTGAAACCCTTTGCTCTTGACAATGAAGGCCTCAAGGGATTGGATCTCCTTCTCTCTTGTGGCAGGTGTAGTGAGATTTCCTCGGCTTGCTGCGGACTCGATGATCTTGGAGTCAGGCATTCTGAGAACGATGGATCTGAAGAGGAGTGCTCAGGCGTCGGAGACTGCACGCCCATGTTGTACGAGCAACGAGCAGGCTTGTGGGGTAGCGGAGACAGCTCCATACTGTCCATGACTGGGGCTGGGGAGGATGAAGGCACAGGAGGGGTTGTCAATGGTGCTGGCATCTAGATTAGCAACGCGCAAACGTGTTCATTCCACGCACTAACCACACGATATGAATGAAGTTCCAGAGAACAGAGCTCTTCTTGGCGTCGGATATTGAGGACTGCTCCGGTCAATGTTCATATTCTGGGAGAGATCGGCAGCCAGGCTCGCAGTAGGTGAGGAACCACGCACTGGAGGAGGCATGTTGAAGTAGTCTGGCTCTTTCTTCCTTCTCATCGACAAGTCCTTGAAGTTGAAGCTCTCTGGTACAAAGTTGGCTCTGGCATAAGCGGCGTACGAGAAGGTATCCTGCCCGAAACCGCATCTGTTCAAAAAGGATGGTTGGTGCATGGCTGCTAGAGGCGATGAAGCCTCCATCATCATGGTGGTGGTCATGGTATATGTCCGTTTGTCACCGTTCCTGCTCTTTGGCGGAAATCCGAGGTTTCGACGATGGCGTACGGTTGACTGGCCTGCTAAGATGGTGGTCCCGGCAACGGCGTCGCCCAAAAGAAAGATTTCTCCGAAATCGTTTTTATGTCACTGGCAAATGATTGACAGGTCGTTCTTCACGTAGTCGTCGAGTCCTTCCAAAATATGTGCACACCCTTCCAGTCCGGCCCTACTACTGGTCCATGTCCTGCAAGACGTACAAGGTCGTGAACTCAAGGCGAGAGTTGGACAAGATCGTGGTGAGGTTGATCTGGTGAATGTCCCACGATTGCATCGACGACGAGGACCTCTATGTCGAAGGCAGGAGTTCGAGCCTTGACCTCTGCAGGAACAACGAGGCAGCTGAAGAGCAGGAAGGAAAGGTTAAGCTCGTGAAGAGGGGAAGAGAAGAGGACTCTGCTCGTTGCTGGGATACTGCACCACGCTGGTGGAGTGGATCTGGTACGAAGTGAGAAGAGTAGCACCGGCAGCCAAAACCAGAAACGGTGCTGCACCTGCAGCTGGAAGCACAAAATCGGCAACTGGAGAAGCACTGGTTGGTGGGCTCCACTAGCACCACGGGCTGGCTGCACAGCGGCCAACACGAGAACCTGGATTGAGGAACTTTTAACCTGTCAGGTACGCCTATTGGAGCTAATCATCTGGGTGATACTGGGGCCGGAAATAGCCCCACAGTCTACAAGCTGTGCTCCCGAAGCATTCTCCCGTAGCTGAGTGACCAGAGCTCAGACGCTGCCAAATTTGATGCTCCAAGATGACAGGTGCTTTGACGCCCAATTTCTACATGCTGCTTATTGAATGTGGTCGATCAGCGCTTCGAGATTCTCTCGTCGCTATAGCCATACGATTTGCTTTTGACCAATCAGAAGCTCCGGGAAAGTACCTCTTAGCTGCAATCGCCTGAAAGCTCGACCTGTAGCTGGAGCTTTGGCTTCGTAAGGCGTTTTAGGATCTCAAACCAAGCCAGAGCTTCACCACGACGAACGAGGCAGAGCAATCGCGTTCCAAAAGAGACCCATGTTAATAATGACGACGTAGCTACAGTAGGCCATGCATTTCACTCTAGCTCTGCATGCAAAACACGTTATTCCAAACACGTTGTTCCATCGGTCGATTGCATAAGGCTCAGCAGACAAGCATGACCAACTTTCACAATCATCTTCCAAGAATTTGGAGTCATCGACACTGCAAGATCAGTTCCTTGCACAAGTAGAAGACCAAGATTCCGCAATCGTGCATTTTTCCGGCAACTCTGACTTCAACGACCGGAGCATGATTTCTCAGAGACCCCCTGTCCGTCCTCGATAGGCGACGCAGTGGAGACCTGAACAGCCAGCGCTTGCTGCTGTGAGGCATGATTAGAGGACTTTTATCACTTCGCATATGCAACCAACCGGCGCTTGAGGAGTCGTAACCGACGTTGCCAGGGACGATAGAGACGCCTTACTTGTTCCTTCTGAGCGCACCATGAGGTTCCTATGAAGACTTTCCCTCGTGTGACTTGGCTTATACTGACACTTCTGATAGATCGATCTGATGAGTTTTCCTTGTCACAACTGTGGGAAAGAAGTCTAAGCATACGTCATGGTCGCTCGCAATCCAGCGGAAGTCAATGACAACCCTGCTGGAAAGGTTCGAGAATCTATAATCTGAAAAGACGGAATTTACAGCATATTACAACAGGGGTCCAGGCGAATCTCAGGGACAACGCGACGCTCGACGGCTGTGGAAAGCCACAACCGATTTTCTGAAAGGTCTGGACTTTGAAAGGAAATTCGATTTGGGAGCTCGTTCCTCTCGCTTGTTAAAACCGTGTCAATGCACAAGAAAGCTCGAAATAAGATTCTTATTCTACGTACAACTCACGCTGAATTCCTGAGCATGAACTCTGCGAATTAGCAATTTCCGAGCTACAGAATTAGCCTCGAGTTTAGAATTGCGCCATTCGTCTGATGGCGCAAGAAGACAATCGTCTTTTCAACTACAGTACAATAACTCCTCTACCATTTCTCGGAGTTGTTGATAGATCTCTGCTAGCTCCATTTGCCTGCGCCATGCTCGAAGCAAATTCATGTATAGAAAATACATTGTCCCAAGCAATCATGCTTGCCTTTGAGCTTGGACAATGCCTATGTTGTAGTTTCTGAGGCAGGTTGCCGTCGTCGATGAAGTGAAAATGTTAGCCTGACCTTTGTCCGACGAATCCCAGTTGAAGCACCCGGCCCTTCTGGCCATTATCGGGCCATGTCTCTCCCCCCCGTAAATGGAGGTTTGATCAGCCGACCTTTGTGTTTGACGATCAATAGCTACCCCGCTATAGAAACATTGAGCACTTCGGCTTATCCGATCATGCCTAACATTAGGTTTCGAGCACTTACATACACGGACATTGGAGCCATGGAATTGTGAGCATTGTCATCGTTTCCCTCAGGCTCAAATCGCAGGCCATGCAAATCTAGCTGCTACCAGAATATCGCAAGTCTGGCATACACTTCGAAACATGAAAGGTCGACGTCAGAGTGGGACACGGCAGCAATACGAAACACACATTACTAGCTCTTGTAGAACTTGTCAACAGACAGGGGTTCATCGCGCGCTTGGAACTGCTTGAAAGCGCAACGCTACTGTTCGAGCTCGCCAATAACACGCTCAGTTCAGCTTCCATGATCATTGTGGGATGCTACAATCGTCATATCATCGATACTGATCAAGTTTAGACCTATCTCCAGCTGGCAGGATTCGAAATTGATCCAGAAATTTCAAACTGCATGGTTGGAGTATCAACAAGAATCTCGCGTCGCCAAGGAACACGTCAACAAACGCTGAACTCAGAAGTCGCGCTGGCACGTGGGCTGCACTGCCCTTTAGAGGCTCTGCATCCGAAGCTCAATTCGTAAGGCATTCGATCTCCCAACTTTCGAAATTAAGGTTGGCTCTGAATCGATCGATTTTGCGCTGCTAACCAGATCACCATCGTTGGTTTGTAACATATACTATGTCTGTCGCTCTTCCGGCCGGTCAACAAACGCTACCTGTCCTTGCTGAGATCCGCACGTAATCCATCGGCGATTTCTAACCCGTGGTGAGACATAAATTTGACGTTGTTTCGAGAACAACCGAATATCCTTCGATGCAAGGCACGACTGCTGCGTGCTCCGTTTGCCAAGTCCCCACCTTGCATCCGCCTAGCACATCTCCTTGCATGCAATTATGCTGTCACCTTCATACTTTGTGTACAAAAGAGGTATCTGTCCGAAGCAAGATCACGCTTGTCTCGAATTTTGGGCGAACTGATCCGCTGATATGACGAAAAGTCAAGCTGCATTGTTATTTGAGTTCGCGAATCAGGATAAATATCCAGGATTCCATTGAGCTCGGCGGCTATATGCCCAAAGCTCTGTTGAGAGCAGGCTTCATCATGCTCATGCTGAACTACATTTGACGTCCGAATTATGAAGGAAGTGCACCTCATCGCGCTTTTTCGAGACGACAGCATTAGTTTTGCCTCGATCGCATGAGCGGCCTGATTCACGAAATCAACACAAACTAGACTCAAGCTCCTAATACCATGCAAAAGATCCTAGATCGGCTACGTGTAGAAGAGCCTAATGTTCGATTTCGCTCCAGCGGAGCAAGTCCCTCCACGTTGTTTATCCACATTCTTGCTCTTATCAGATTCGAGTTTCCAATAATTTCTTTGTCTTCCGACCAACGTCTACTGAGACCCCGGAAGGCGATGACACGGAAGGTCTTGCGGTTTGGCTGGTCACTCCCTGCATTTCTCCTGCTTGAGTAGATAGCATTTTGATTGTGTTGAAAAGCGTTAAACAGGACCAGCCTATGTCGTGGCTCAACTCTGCCTTTGGATTTGATCCGTGTTGTTTGTGCATGTGCAGTATCAGGTGATATTAATTAATAGGTGGCATTATGAGAAGGGACTATTCCTGACCCTCAAAGGTGCAATCGGGCCTCTGACCGTTCCAATTATTGTCGCACAGGCACCAAGGACCAATCTTATGTTGTGGTAAGAGTATTGAGCCAGGTCAAGATGCAAGCCGCTTATGCCGTTGATCGTGTATCAGCTGCTGGTGACCAGATCAAGCCGTCCGGCAGCGAGCGTACTACGCATAATTGGTGCTATGTCGCAATTGATATGGGAAGTGTTGGACTTTTGATGTCTGCTTTTTGTGCAGCTCACAATCGTTCTAAACTGTTATTTTGTCGATTTTCTTCAGCCTTGTCTATCGTGGTCCTCGATGTCAGATGTTGCCAGTCACTGGTGCGTCTACCAGAGCCAACCTCGCATACTCTAGCAATCCAGTACTCACTCGCGTGTATTCGTTAACGAGCTTGCAGGACCCTCCCAGCACAGGCAATGCCGGACAAGAACAGACCGTGGCCAATATCATTCGAGTACGAGCCGCTTCGGGGTGAGCCCGTGTGGTTCGTCTCATCACAATAATGCCTCGAGCTGATCAGGACACAACTTTTGGCGCTGTACGTCATGAAAAGCTAATCAGCCTAGTCTAACAATCCCTCTTGTGCTAATGAGGTCCAAAGCTCCCAGCAAAGCAGATTTGCATTAATGGCAGACGCTGTCTGTGCAAGAAAACCTGGGGTACCTCCTGCGTCCGCAAGCCGTTACGACTTTAAGAGGCAATCTGGATGGACGCTGTTTTCATAAGTCGGAGGAGATCTCGGAAACGGCATGAACAAGTTCTTCTGATAGGCAACATCTACGGGCTATGTCAGTCGTTGTTTCGCTCTGCCATTGTTGCAAGCGTAATCAAGCTTCACACGTCCGCCGTCAATGGTTATGCGAGCATACACAAACTCCCCTCCTGTCCTCCGGTGCTGTACAGTGCAAGTGAGTCCCACTGGGCTGACATGGCTAACAATGACCTCTTCAAGGTACTGCTTCACATACCCTAGCGGAAGTCATTTATGCCAAGTACTGTACAAGGGCCTAGATCTTACGGGGGCTCATGTCGCCCAAACCACGACTCTTATGGCACCTTCCGGCAGCATTAAACTAGTTTCTGCAACCCGTCCCTTTGTTGACGCGAAGAACTATACTCTTTAGATCACGATGGAGACTTGGGTCATTGCGTTATCTCTGCTCCTCATGCATTTGCACGGCGTCTTGACCTCAGGCCTTCCAATGATTGCGCGATTGGGGGCGGTCGTCCTCATCTCGACTTTCATCACCTCAGCGAGCTATTGCAGACCGGATATTGTTTACAAGCAGTGCAGCGTTGTAGCAATGTGGCGGGTTGGGATTGCCTTCTGCGAGTCAGATCTTCCGAATCACATGCAGGAATATCCAAACGTAAGGGATAGTCAACACAGCCTCAGAGAGGGACCACCTGAGGACGTGCAAGGTCCGACTCTCGATCTTACAGTCACCGCACCTTTTTGGGACCAGCCTCTCGTGCCATCGAAGAGTCCCAAAGCCCAAAAGATAGCGCATTGAAGTCAACAACGACCTCGCCGCTCTTCAAACCAATGTTTCTAATCCATGGTACATTCTACTCTTCACGTGAGCCATTACAGAGCCGTGCCAAAACATCAGTGGCGCCTCCCTCTAGCTCAAGGACTTCAGCATCGTCAAGCGAGCAGAACGGTTTAATTGATCCCTGACAATGTCCACCTCGCCTATACCTACCCCCGTTTTGCGTACTACAAAGCAGAATTCGAAATCATCTAAGGCTTCGCGATTGAGGCGATTAAGCACGGCTTAGGGCCGACCATATTGCTGGAGAAGGTGAGTCAGAGCGGGCAGAGTTGCTGTAGAAGCTGTAATGGGCTGTGTGGGATGCAATGTTCTGCTACCCGCCTCGTTGTCGCGAGTGGGAGTGCTGAGACGCGGGAAACCGTGTTCAAGTCGAATAGGGGCTTTACAGAACACTTCAACCGGACGAAGAAATATGACATAGAGCGGTTGCTGGAGTACAAAGGACGGTTCAGGGAGATGCTGAAGTCGCGGTTTTAAGAAAAAGGTCTGAGAATTGAGTGTTGGAAGAATGGCAAAGTTTGAACAGTGGGACTGGATGCGTGCGAGACAGGGCGAGGGTACATTTGAGGAAACATAGCAACCTTAGAATCGTGGAGAAAATGTCAAACTGATTGGACCAAGAGTTTATAATCAAAAGCATTTGCGGATGCCCCCTCAGCTGTCATTTATAAACTATTCCGTCTCCTGACTGAAATTTGCAATGGCCGAATAGACACTACACCTTGCTGGTTCAATAAAGCCCTAACTCCTCTTTGAAACAGCATCTGCACTATTCCGCTGTGACGTTCTGATGATGCTGCTTCTATAGCTGTATTACTTAGCCCTCCCTGAGCATAAACGTTGGCGCCCCGATCTAGCAGCATTTGCACCACCCCTTCAGAACCACGGGATGATGCCGCCTGTAGGGCGTTACCATATTCTCCTCCTTGAGCATTGACATCGGCGCCGCGATCCAGTAGTATTTGCACCACCCTTTCAGAATCATTACATGATACCAATGCCGCCTGTAGGGCGTTACCATATCTTCCTCCTTGAGCATTGACATCGGCGCCGCGATCCAGTAGTATTTG
>AMYF01000096.1:0-70840 GCA_000315175.1 Herpotrichiellaceae sp. UM238 | reverse complement strand
AGCAGCATTTGCACCACCCCTTCAGAACCACGGGATGATGCCGCCTGTAGGGCGTTACCACGTAAGCCCCCTTGAGCATTAACATCGGCGCCTCGATTCAGCAGCATTTGCACCACCCTTTCAGAACCACGGGATGATGCCGCCTGTAGGGCGTTACCATATTCTCCTCCTTGAGCATTGACATCGGCGCCGCGATCCAGTAGTATTTGCACCACCCTTTCAGAACCATTATACGATGCTGCCTGTAGGGCGTTACCATATTCTCCTCCTTGAGCATTGGCATCGGCGCCGTTATCCAGCAGCGTCATCGAGTGGGTACTCTTCTTATATGTTGCAGCAGCAAAAGCGTGTCCCTGTTCACCAGCTTCATCATTTAAGTTTACACGTTCGTTGAGGAGAAGGCGTACTATCTCTTCATGACCCTGGCAACAAGCAATATGAAGCGCATTACCATATTTTCCACCCACAGTATTCAGGTCGACTCCGGATTCAATTAGGCACCGAGCTAGATTCGTCAGATTCTGATCTGCCGCGACATGCAAAAGTGACACATCGACACTGTATTGGATGTGAGAATAACCCGCGAAGATGTTCCAACATTTTACCCATTTAGCGAGACTCCCATCAGAATCATCGCTCATGACTTTGAGGAAATTCGACTGAGAAATCCCGTGGCACTGTGCTGCATTCGCGTGCCGAAACAAACTTTCGGTAGCGTACTCCAAGAATGGAAAGCAATTTTTCAGATTATAATCTTCCCTTGAGTAGAAGACTTTGAATTTCTCTTGATATTGGCGAGTGGAGACCTCTGAACAATTGATACACCGAAGACAGATGTCTTTCAACTTCTCGTGACTCGGCCCTTCGACACCCGCCTCAAGTCCAGGTTGCATACGCGAGAGTCCATTGACATTCATAAGAAAGGCGCGAACGGTCTCGTGAATGAACTGTACTACAGGACGCTTGTCCGTGGTTACTTCCACCAAACCACGAGAGCGATGCAGTAGATACTTCTTGAGCCGGTCATTATCCGGGACGGAACCTGTTTGATCTGACTGTGACGGATGACCGTAATGAACCGCAAAGTATAGTTCGGCGGGGTTCAATGAACGCACTGAGAAGAGCACCCATTGAAGAAGGGTTACACACACTTCTAAGCCTTCTATACTTTTCGTCAAAACTTCGGCAAAAACAGCATCCAGCTCAGTAGGGATACCTTCGAGGTGTTCACGAGTAGCTTCGAGACTGTCACCTTTGTCATAGGTGGCATTCAGCATGGGCACAACGAGGACGACCCAAAGAAAGATACCGCCCGATTTGCGGCACACTTCTTGTCGCAATTCGTCCATCTGCACACTCTGGTTCCCGTGCAGTTTGTTCTGTACGTAGCAATCGATATCGCGATGGTGCTCCACCTGATCCTCCACCACCACGGACAGTCCTGTACGTATAGTAATATGAGGGTAATGCCGGCTCGAGAAACAGATTCGAAGCTGTGTAGGCGCAGAGATGGCGTGTTTCCCGAGATCTTCGAAAAACGAGACCATTAACCGTACATCGGTTTGATCGCCTTCGTCCAAAGCATCGACGAAAATACTGATATGCGATACGGTGGGGCCGGTGATGATGTCTACGAAGAATTCTTTCAGCTCGTTTGCAGTCCACTCATCTACCAATCCATTCTTTTCTTTGTAAGAAAATCTGGTCAAAAACTTGTCTTTGGTTTCTGGAAGCGCACTAAGCACCTGATGGACGAGTGAACGGTAAAGCCCCAAGCTTGACTTCTCCAGCCAACCAGTCGCACGCGCATTGAAAAAATAGGAGAGCAAAATTTGGTCGGGCTGTTTCTTCATCGCTCGAGCGTAAGCGGTCTTCATGATTGTAGATTTGCCGGACCCTGGCTTGCCTTTGATCCATAGAAAGCCATGATGATCACGAAGTTTGCCGTCGTCTTCCCACGCTGCAAACTGCTCATGCTTAAACAACCACTGACATGTTCTCGGTAATGCTGTAGTAATATTGGAATGGCGTGCACCCATGCGATCGAATCGCAGAGATTCGAAGAGGGTCTTGTATTTGTCTTCATTTACTGATTCTTTATGATAGTAGTTGTAGATGACATCCCCTTGCACAACGCGAGCTTTTCCAGCGATACTGCCAGATGCGTACACTCTGTCGCTTTGTTGTTGATCCTCGAGCAACACATCGTTCTGGATATGGGTGCCGTCTCTTTCAGCCTTGCCTTGGTTGAGGTTCTTTGAAGCTCTCCCCACGCATGCGCCATGATCTATGATGTTTTGCATGGCAGCGCAGCTGTCGTCAGCGCTGGAAAAGCGATGAATATTCACAACGAAGGAGAGGATAGCAAGTGGTCACGGTCTGGGGTGGGGCTGAAGCGACAACACCTGATTTTGGGGTGCGCAATCACTCTCAACGTGTTGACATCAACGGAGGCGGATCCACTGGAGAGTCTTTGTTGAGGATAGTATTTCACTTGCAATGAGCTAGACTCCGCGTAGAACCAATATCAGAGTGAAGGCTCAGTCACAAAGTCGCAGACGTCGCGCAGTGCGTTTTGGGGGGCCAATGCCCGCAGCCGCACTGTTTCAGTCACGGTTCCCAAATGCATGGGTATTTGCCTGAAAGGCTGAGTGTTGGGCAAAACATCCGATTTGCCTTCCAAGGTCGGTGCTGCGTTAAAACGTTCCGGTAGACATTTTGCTTCCTTTCGTGTAAGCAAGTCGTGAAAATACTCAGCATTATGTTGCGGGTGATGTGTTGCGCTTAGAAGCGCAGATCCTCGTCCCTCCAGCATATGCATCGCCGACTTTCACCTGGTTGCCGTATAATCGTTCAAATCGTCCTAAGATAGCCGGAAAACCAGCCGACCAAGATCATTGTGGTGGGCAGGACGAGACATGACAATCTCCAGAATGAAGAATAACTAGATTATAAAGTTGCAAAGAGTTTGCCGGGCCTTTGCCGCTTAGCTGGCTAAGCGGCTTTAACGCGTAGATCAAGGTGGATTCACTTGAGCGCTGATACCGATATTACAAAGGTCACTGTGCACCCCTGTGTTGAAGTTGAGTTTTGCCTTAAAACACCATCTCAAGAGCCTGGGTTCATCTAACGTAGCGGGTCTCTCTGGTGTCGTAGGACGACTCATGTAGTTCACATCACGGCAGCTATGAAAACGTCTAGCTATCAAACCTAACCACACCTCTCCCAGCAACTCTATTGCCCCTCAACTTTTCAACAGCATCACCAATCTTCTGAAATGGATACTCTTCTATGACAGGCTTGACGAGTCCCTGCTCTCACGATCAGTGTCGTTCTTCCGCCATGACACGGAAGTGGTGCTTACCTGAGCAGCAAACTGCAATGCCATCTTCACATCATTCCTGGTCCCCACCATGGTACCAGTGACCTTTATGTTTCTTCCAATCAGCGTCAATGGGTCAGCGACGCTTGGAATATCCGAGACGGGGGCTGTAGTAGATCGCAGGTTAGTACATCATACATGAACAAACGATGAAGCAGAGTATCGACTCACGAAGACCAATACACATCAGAATCCCACTAGTCCTCAGCATTCCAGTCCCGCCCCGATATGCCGCCCCATTGCTTGCCGTCACGATCAACCCATGTGCACCCCCTTCCGTCAGTTTCATCACCTCCGCATTGACATCCTTGACCTTGGTAAAATCCACAAAGTGGTCAGCGCCGATTCTCGTACACATCTCTCCCTTCTCGTCGCCACCGTCAATAGCGACCACCCTCATCCCCATGGCCTTTGCATACATGACGCCCATATGTCCCACTCCACCTCCAGCACCCGCAAAGGCAACCCAGTCACCCGGCTGCAGACCGGCCTCTTTGATCGCCCTATAGATAGTTGCACCACTGCACATCACTGGCGCGGCGACTTCGTATGACAATCCTTCGGGTATCTTAACGACGTGCGATGCATCCCCTAGAACATACTGCTGGTAAGTTCCCGGCTTGTGAAGACCCGTCTGCAGCGAGCCAGTACAATACATTTCGCGGTCCGTTGTGCAGAGCTGACAACTGTTGCATGAAGTCCAGACTGGTTTTAGCCCAACGCGGTCACCCATCTTCAACCCAAGGACATCAGGAATGTTATGACCCATTGCAACTATGGTACCGATGCCCTCATGGCCGGGAGAGAGCACATTGAAGTCGGACATCTTGGGCATGGGGAGGTCCTCGAGCATGTAGTGCAGGTCCGAGTAGCAGATACCAGTCACGCTGAGCTTCAGGAGCACTTCCCGGTCGCCGGGTTGAGGGACCGGTATGTCATGTTTGATTTCGAGTGAAAAGTCTTGGCCCGGGTTCTTCACACAAGCGGCTTTGCTCAAGGTGGGGAGGGAAGCGTCGCCCATAGTTCTCAAGCCGATGCGTAAGTCAGCTGTTTTTCAAACCTCAATGGTTCGTTTAGAGTATGTATGTAGAAGTTCGAAAGTCTTTTTGAGCATTTTCCTTTGTGTAGCAGAGAAAGGGTCAGGCCGGACACCCACTTGAATTCAGCCCGAAACATGCGGGCTTGCAGCTCAGAAGCCTCGGCTTTGTCCTAATGGGTTCGGAATAGCTGGGCACCTCTACCGAGCATTCTCATTCTTCACAGAAACAAACCTACTATTCAAGACTTTCTATACCACTCCAGTGCCCTTGCGTGGTCGCCAAAAACACTAGGCACCTCTCATGCCATGCTAAAATAGCTTGCCGTCGCGATGGTCTGCACCACTCATTCTGCCTCGGCAGCTAATCTGTAGGTGTTTCCGATGAGATCAGAAAGACTCCGTGAGGCCGTACCTGTCTATCCCCTTGCGGAACCATACCGAACTCTCACTGCACTGTGTCTGTTGCGTTTGGAGTCTGTCTTCCCGGACTAAGATAAAGGGAAGTCCAGAAATTTCCGCAAAGACAATCTCGCTAGACTTGCCTCAGGAGAACACACCTCGTATCTACGTTAAGTCGTAAAGACGACCTTGATGCATGCTTAAAAAAGCTAGTACAGGAGTCATTCGGCAATGTGACTATGGGACAATGTTGTCACATATCTGCGTAAATTCCCCTTGTGCAAGTGAAGCCGAAATATGTGTGAGAATAAAGGCTTGTTGTAACCGCAGACAATATGTTTAATGGCTTCAGCGAATTCAGCAAGCTGACTATGCCGCGCAACCGGCTCACGGTAATCACCATCTTATGAACCGAGTTCTTCAATATCACCAGTGAGTTCATACCAAAGTCTGAAGTTGCCGATCATATTCAACATGTGCGCTCTCCTCGAAGTTAACCACTGTTACAGCCTACATACGGAACCAATTCCCAGTACAATGGAGGCCCCTGGCACTCCCAGCAAACAACGCATATGTACCTCACAGATCATGCAGCTTCGACTACGCGTCCATCTGAGTTCCTCGCACGTCCAGATCATATGCTACATAGACATACATGGAATCCAGTGTTCACTTTCTTGATAACTAGCCCAATTGCAGGACGCCCGTTAGCGACCTGACAATGGAACAATGAGTATACCACGCTGATAGAAACCTTTGTTGTGACCCTAAAATGCAAGGAGACGCCCGGACAAAGTTTGATTGTTCGAGCAGACAATGTGGCTCTTGTGACAGGTAGCTCCCTGACGGGTCTGCGCCGTGTGGCCCCTTTATGGTGTTGTCCCTCCGCTCTTCTGAGCATGAAGCAGAACTTGAGACACCACATCATTCGACCCTGCCTGTGCCAAAGGGAGCACGTACGAAATCCGTTAGAGAAGGAACAAGTCATCCCATCCGACATTCGCTTCAAACAGTAGTACAGCACAACACCTTGGCCAGCACTTGATCCATTGGGCTGATCAGTATCCCATGAGCCCAGACAGTGGCGACACAGTCGATGATGGAAGTGGCACGGACCCCTGGATAGAGAAATTCAGCATAAGAGCGTCAGGGGTATGGAACAACGCCGAAGGCGCTCCCCTGTCCGCGCCTACCGCAATTGATGCTGACACTGATACAAACACAGGTCAATCCGAAGACCCAACAGCTACAGCGCCATCACATTCAAGCCACGCCCTGACACCTGCCCACGTCCTCTTCGACTTCGAAAACGACCTAATCCTCCCCTTGACCGAGTCCAACCTCAGACTGCTCCAAGCCCGCATCTACGCGAGAGAAGCCGCGGCTCAAGCCGCCGAAATGCTGAAACTCCGCGAGGGTCACGGCAGGGCCACCAGCCTCAACACTTGGGTTTCGTCCGTTGACCGGCAGTGCGCGGAGTGGAGGGAAGCCATACCCTATCTCGCGGGGCTGGGAGTTACTGAGTCCGAGCTAGAAGCTTACAGCGAGGTCCTCGCAGCGTACGAGTGTCAGCCGTCTGAGCATCTACAGCCTGAAACTGACGAGGATGTAGCTCCCGAGCTCCGGGATTGTCGATTCGAGGAAGATGGCGCGAATTGCGTTGCGGTTTAAGGCAGGAGTACGTGGAGAGCGCGTCGGGTCTAATCTTGGGGAAGAAGTGGCGCGGCACGGGTAAGGGAGAGGTCGACGAGCATGGCTGGTTTCGAGAGATAACGGAGGGACTAGACCGGGAGGGCAATTGATGGGAAACTGATTAAGCAGACATGAAGGCGTTCGGTGATTTCGCGTAAGGATTTGAGCTAGTATCAAAAGCAGACCAAGTTGAACAACGGACCGCAAAGATGGTACGGGTATGGATGATAGTCTGGTGCGAGTTAGATGTGACATTGGCTTGATTTGCTGTTACCATGGGCGCGCTGCAGAGTTGGGTGGAGGACAGAAGCAAGACCAACGCCCTGCTTTAGAAGCGTATTGTCCTTTTCGTAATTGCACTTCAATTGCCAAGGCATCGATACTTCGCACCTCTGAGGCCTTCGAACGAGCAATCAGTCAACGGCATTCTCAGAAGAGTCACAAAACAGGGAAGCAGCTATCCCAAGTCAAGCGTATATTCTGCGCAGATGGAGATGATCAATGAAAAGGCCAAAAAAGCAATAGGTATCCCGGCTTGAGCAGATGGTCTAGATCTTGTCTATAGAACACTGCTATCAAAGCATAGTCCACCCAAGCCTATGAGACACGAGAATCTATTAATCAGCTGAATCAGGAGTACCACTTCCTGCTCCGTACAGAGCAAATGGCTGATCGAGTTCCTGGGACTGCGAAGATTACACACCTCACTCAAATAGCTAAGCCATTCATTGAGCTTCTTGTCTTCTCTTCTTCCAGAAAATCGCCGAGCAGTGCAAGACCCTTCTCAACTGTTTCAGTGTTGGTCGTGAAATGGAATCTAGCTCCACCCTTCAATTCATTCTTGGGTTCGCCAAACTCAAAGCACAATGTAGCTGAAGCCAAGAGCAACCGCTTACTGTCCAAGAGCCTTTGACAGAAATCAATGTCGTCAACGAGCTTGCCCGACTTGTAGTCCTTGAACCTGATGAGAGCGACTGCGCCAGCCGTCGGACGATCCCATTCAATTTGATCCCTGTGCTTGCCGATAAATTCCTCGATCAGGTCGAGGTTTGTCTTTGCAAGCTCGAAATGCTTCTGGAGGATGCCAGGTCGACATCGTGGACCGAGGACCTCGGTGGCAATGACCTCGTCGATTCGAGAGGTTGACTGCACAGAGAATTGACGCCAGTACAGAAACTCTGCGAGCAGGTCTGGCGAACGAGTCGTGATCCACCCAATCCGGACGCCGGACAATCCATAGGCCTTTGAGAGGGAAGCCGTGACATAGATCCTATCGTAGCCTAGGTCAGCGTGTTCTACCATCGAGGTGGGCGTTTCGTCCGTATGGAAGAGTGGCCGAAAGATCTCGTCACTATGAATGATGATGTTATGCTTCTTTGCAATCCTGATGATGTCTCTTTGAAAATCTGTCGACAGATACGTGCCAGTCGGATTGGTAGGATTATTGAGGATGAGTATCTTCGTCTTGTCTGGCTGGATCGCCGTTTTCAACTCGTCGAGATCAAAAGGCTTCCCATGCTCTGCGCTGAGATGAATATAAGAAATTTCGCAGCCTATTGCAATAGGTTCTTCGATGAGTGGTCCGTACATGGGGTATTGACAGATGACGTGGTCGCCCTTCTTTAGGAGTGAGCGAAAGGCGATGTGATTGCTTCCCGTGGTGCTGTTCGTTACGATGACATTGCTAGCATCGACTTGCGACTTCGACGAGTCGTACAAGGCCCCAATGGTCTTTCGTAATTCTGGGCTCCCTTGCTGTGTCCCGAGACCAAGCGGCATATCATCAAACTGGAATACATTTCTAGTCTTGTCCGGATCGCTTGACAACGAGATTACTTCTTTCAGCGAAAGCGATGGCGTGGCACTGCCACCGAGGACGGCTTCAGCGCCAAAGCCCTTGCTCGTCAGCCACTGAGATTGGCATATTAGTGGTGAGAAACTTTCACTGGATGCGAGCACGAACGTTGTAAAGGTTGAAATCGACGTGAACATCCATCATGTCAAAGAGGCGACTTGACCGATCCGTTTGTTGGAATCCCAATATATTGACTGAGAAGTGTCGGTTCTGAAGCACATCGGCAGATTCGAGGTCATGACTCACGTCAGCACGTCACGTGCTGATTTCGTACCAGGTCATGAAAAGGGCGTGTTCATTTCAGAATGGAGCTCAAACATTCGACAAATGAGGCGGGCCGCATGGCGATCTTTGTACAGCACGAGTGTCCACGAAAGTTTCTCAGCCTCGGGGTTTTCATGAGCGTCGACCACTCCTTGCTTCAAATCCATTCCACCTAGTTCTTTGACGACCCGACCAGGTCTGCATTGAAGTTCATTGTCGACAGGAGTGGCGCCTCCAAGGCTCTGTCGAGCTCCGAGAGGCTGAGGTCCCTGCTCGAGTAGAGCTCAAACCGCTACAAAAAGTGTACATAGTTAGCAACACAGGGATCAGCTGGACAAGGGCCGCTTCAAAGAAGAAGAGAGAATTTGTTCTGAAGATGCTCCCTCTGCCGATGTACAAACCGTCAGCGTCGTCCTTGATCTGCGGTGTTTAGATACAACGGCTATATTATTAGCTCTCCTGGTCATGCACTTCCCTGGCCTCGAAGCTTGTACAGCAACCCGTCAGGCGAGTTTACTCATACCTTGCAAATAAATCGTGGAAAGAATCGATCAACCCAGATACACAAGCATCGCCTTCAGCGAAGCCGATGTGGTCCTTAATACTTCGCCAGGTCGTGTTCACCACTTGCTCATACTGAGAGACAACTTTTGGTACTCCTATCGTCGTCACACGTAGCGCAAACGTTCATGTAGAGTTCCTATGTGTTCCAGCAACATTTCTTGTTCAGGCCACATCAAATTCAGACAACAAAGTACACAATAGTGCACGTCTGTGATGAATGTACTCCAGTTGACAATTCCAGGATTCCTTTGCTGTCCCATCCACGACAAGTACCCAGACAAGTGTTAAGTGTAGTGGACAGATCGCGACCTTTCGATGTCTCTGCAAATAGTTGGCGTTCGACGCGAAGCGTCGTTGAGCCAGCGCCAAATCGGCCAGCGTGCCTTGGATGGGCTGCTCATTGATCCAATATTTCATGACAGGGTAAGAGTCAGGATTCTGGTTCGTTGCGCGGCAGCAGCGAAGGTAAAGGTATTTTTGGAGAATAATTCGTTCTGTTGTGATAGAGTGGTGGTACAATATTGTAAGGACTATTTCTTCCATCTAGGTCTATGAAGGGGCGTGGGCCGGAGAATGTTGGGTTTGTGATCCATCATCCCAGAATTCGATATCCTCATCGCCTTCTCTTCCTACGAGCTCTCCTTGTCTCATTCCCAGCTTGCCTTTCTTGAGTAGTCTTGTCAAGTCTCCTTCGGTGCCGGCCTTCTTTTTGAGGATGTCTTCTAACGTCGATTTTTCGTCCATGAAGATCTGAAGATGGTCCGAGATGACATGGCGGTTTGAACATAGGGGACATTTGATCAGGACAGTGCCCTTGTGATAGCCGTGCTTGGTGATGATGTGCGCCGAGCGATGACTGCATGGTTTGCAAGTAAAAGTCAATTGATAAGACGGCTCTTGAGGGCGCGACGGTGATTTGGCGGCGCCTGAGTCTGGTACGGCAAGTGACGAATTGAATCGTGAGGACAGAGGTCTAGGGGCTCGTAACGACCTCGATAAGGAGTGCCGCGTTTGGCGGCCAGTCAACTGTGAGAGAGATCGTGATGGTGTTCGAGATGCAGCGGTGAGAAGGCGCGCAACCACGCTGGTTCTAAAAGGCGACAGCGACTGCATCTTGCTTGGTTGCGATGTCACAACGTGGCTGTATTCGATGATGTTGCGGGTATGACAGAAGGAGAGAATAAATACAGACAACTCGGGCCAGCGACTTCGAGCGTCACGTCTCCCACGCTGCGCTAAAGATTTTCTGCAGGAAGAAGGCAAGCGCGTTGCAGGACCCTGCCAAGAGTGGCGTCGATCGGCGTTAACTCTTAGGGCAGCTGCGGGCAACTCAGTTACTGCGGCGGCAAGCAACTTTGATCGCTGAACCACCAGTAACTGTACGGAGAGAAAGTGGAAAGCTATAATTTCCCAAACCTCGACTCGATAACACTCTGAACAAACCTGCCGTCCACTCTTTCCTGTTATCTGATCGGACAATCACCATCCAACCATAAACGATCGCCATATTCATCCATCCACCTCAGCGCCGCGCGACTACCACAGCCTTTTCGAGTCTTGGTGGCGGTTTGCGTCACCACCTTCACATTAGACGGGATTTATAGACAGATCGATCAGACTCAAGACTCATCTGAGGCGCATTTCAGCGCCAATCTTCAAAGATGATTGGAGGGCGAGGTGGCAGAGGCAGGATACGGGCGCCCAGGAGGGTAAGTGTTGATAACAGCGTACCCTTCACTCTGAATACTTCCAACGTGTCTCCATGACTTTGAGAATGATATACCTGCCAAATGTCGCTTCTATGTCCTTCAACCCTTGCTGTTTCACTCCATGCCACTGCACTAATCTGCTCACGATCTTGCTGACCTTGGATCTTGCAACACCACAGGCCCTAATGAACGACGAAGTTGATTTTGAAAAGACTTGGGAGGTGCTGCACAAGGCTTTCAGAGAAATTCATGCCCGCAATGCCTCCAGCCTCTCCTTCGAAGAGCTCTTCAGAAGTGCCTACAAACTGGTTTTGAAGAAGAAGGGCGATTACCTGTTTGAAAAAGTCAAACAGCTGGAGATTGACATCCTCGACAACAATGTCAGAAGTCAGATTAGGAAGCTGGCAACTCCAACATTACTTTTAGCAAGCGCAAACGAATCCTCTACCACCGAGAGACGAGCTGCTGGAGAGAGGTTCATGATCCAACTGACCAAGTCCTTCCAAGAACATTCGACCGAGGCTGGCATGATCACGGATGTGCTGATGTACATGGATCGGATTTCTACTAGTGAGGGTAGAAAGACTTCAGTATACACCGTCGCGCTTGGCCTCTTCCGAGAACGGGTCCTCCAAGCCACTGCCAATGACGATCTGGCTCTGAGTATTCTGGAACTGTTGGAAATGATCATGCTGGAAGCTATTGCTCTTGAAAGAGGCGGAGACATGATTGACAGACCTTTACTCAAGGCTTCTTGTCGCATGCTGGAGAGCCTGTACGAGAGCCTCAACGAACAAGAGAGTACCAGACTGTACCTCACTTCTTTCGAACCAAAGTTCCTCGAGGCAAGTCGCGAATACTACCGGAATGAAGGCAGGATGCTCGTTCAGGAGGCGGATGCGACCACATTCTGCAGTGTCGCTCGGAGAAGATTGAAGGAAGAGGAGGATCGCTGTCAACAGAGCCTGTCTGTGCAGACTGGACCGAAGATAAGGTCTGTGGTGGAGCAGGAGCTGGTTTCTGCACACATCGCCGACGTCATCAACCTCCCGGGCACCGGTGTTTGGAACATGCTGGATAACGACAAGATCGAAGATCTTCAGAATATGTACGAACTTGTCAAGAGAGTCGATCCAAGGTTGAAGCCCCTCAAGGATGCGGTCCACAGGAGAATTCTCGAGCATGGTAAAGACATCAACTCTTCTGCAAATCAGATTGCAACCGAAGCACCCACGAAAGCGAAGCAAGAAAAGAAAGATGGCGACGGCAAGGGCAAAGAGAAAGCCCCACCGTCTAAACAGCTCAACCAACAGACTCTTGCTGCCATAAATTGGGTTGAAGAGGTACTGAAGCTGAAGTCGAAATACGATAGACTGTGGGAAAAAGCCTTTCGGTCCGACAGTGTCATGGAGAAGGCACTCGAGGTCAGTTTCCAGGATTTCATTAATGAGAACAGTCGGAGTCCTGAGTATCTTTCCTTGTTCCTGGATCAGTATCTGAAATCCACGGGCAAGGACAAATCCGAAGCCGAGGTCGACGCACTGCTCGACAACGGTGTGACTCTGGTCCAATACCTCATTGACAAGGATGTCCTAGAAAATTACTATCACAAACACATGGCCAAGCGTCTGCTGGTGAAGAAGTCAATAAGTCGTGATGTTGAACGACAAATGCTGGGCAAGATGAAGATGCGACTGGGCAATCAGTTCACAATCAAGATGGAAGGTCTATTGAAGGACGTGGAACTGTCAGAAAGCTTGACATCAGCTTACAGGGAGCACTTGCAGAAGCAAGGAGAGGGCGCTACCTATAAGATTGATTTCGAGCCCAGCATCTTGACTACAACTGTATGGCCCATTAACATCCCCGAAAGTTCGGATCGATCGTGTGTGTACCCGGCCGATGCCGCACGGGTCAAAGACTCGTTTGAAAAGTTTTATCTCGGCAAACACACTGGGCGCAAGCTGACATGGCTGCCTCATATGGGTGAAGTGACTATGAGAGCGACCTACTACAAGGCTGGCAAGCCCATCACGTACGAGGTGTCAGGCTCCACCTACTGCATGATTATCCTAATGCTATTTAACGAGCACGAGAGACTGACCTTTGATGAAATCCAGCAGCACACCAACATTCCTGCTGAGAAGGTCAACCAGGCACTGTTGTCTATTGCAGTTGCCCCAAAGACACGTTTACTCAGGAAGGAGCCGATGAGCAAAGAAATTAGTCCGACAGATGTCTTCTCTTACAACGACAAATTCGAGCACGCTTTCCGCAAGTTCAAAGTCGCCATCGTATCCGAGCAGGCAAACAAGGTTGAAACGGCTGAGCAACGGAAAGAGACGCAGAAGAAGGCTGATGACGAGCGCGGGGGGGCTATCGATGCTGCTATCGTGCGAATCATGAAGGCACGGAAATTTCTGTCTCATCAGCAATTGATGACAGAGACGATCGACATCCTGAAGAGCCGGTTCCAGCCTGACGTGGCGATGATCAAGAGGAAGATTGAGAGCTTGATTGAGAGAGAGTATCTCGAAAGAGGGGCCGACAACGCTTCTTATAACTATTTGGCATAGCGAGGCATCGAAGCGGTCTTCATGCATCCTGATGCCGGCGTTGGGTTTTCTAAGACCTGCACTGAATAATGATCGATGATGCATTTTGGCGATTGATGAGGTCTTAGCACGGTGTTCGGAGGTACCATTCTGCTGGGAAGACTTAAGGATTGGTGAAAGGTACCAGTAGATAAGCTCTTTATGGTCTTTGAGCTCCTCTTGTCGACAGCGTGTGGTCTTGTCATCTCAAGACCAATCTAGAATAGACAATATTATTGCTGGCTGCCGTTTCGATTCTTGCCGTTGACGTTCAAGGTTTTTGCGATGCATACTGGTCTTGCAGAGGTAATCCTCGCTGATACCTTTTTGTACGTTTTTCCTGCCCATAGATGACGGTGAATGTGTGCCCACTGCTCAAAACGAGGTGCAGATATCTACATTCCACTGTTGCTACTCATAGGATTGGTGGAGAATCGGACATTTATTTATTATTTTGTGATCGCTTTACGCCCACCATATACCGAAATGTGAAAACTCAGAATTTCCACCGAGGACGCCAGGAAGTTTTCAATAGATTAAAACGCGTAACCGCGAAATAGCATCTCAGTACACAAGGTTGTGAAGGCCTGCATTGTACTTTCAAAGCGACTAACACCCACGCGCGGGATCAAAGAGTGGCACAAATGTCGTGAGGCCAGAAGCAAGACCTTCTTGCCAAGGCGCTCACCTTGGGCTCTGTACACCTTTGCTGGCGGGTGCAATGCATAGGAACTGAAAGAAGCAGCCAACAGCTCTCCCGTCCCGCCTTCGCTTGTATCTGGCGCTACGCTCTTGACCTCTCAAGAGCTATCTACCAAACACCGACCCCCACAGCAACCAAGATGGACATTGACATCTCCGACATCCTAGCCGACATCTCCCGCCCATCGGTACCCTCCTCCTTCCATCCTTCCCAATCCTACGATGGCGACACAGCATACACAGACCACATCCTCCTCACACGCGCCTGGACTTCCGAACGCTGCAACCCCACCCTGTTACCGTACCCGACCAACCTCATCAACAGAGTCATGCACCGGATACGCGACCAGATCACCAAGATCGAAGACCTAACCTCTGGCGTCTACGACGGCCAGCAGCCCACAAATCAAGCAAACCTGAACCTCACCCTGAGCATCCTCCAGACCGATCTCAGCCGCACCCAGTTCCTGGTCCGCAGCTACCTCCGCTGCCGCCTGGGCAAAGTCACCAAACACGCCACGTACTACTCGAAGTACCACGCCAACGCGCCGTCCGACGACCGCGACACGAAGTCGCCTTTGCTGTCGAGCGAGGAAATACAGTTCCTCCAGCAGCACCAGGGTTTGCTGGGTAAGCTCTACAATTCGAGTTTTCTGACGAGTTTGCCGCCCAGCTTGAGGCGGTTGGACGATAATACGGGGGGCGCGCGGATGGATGAGGGCCCGGATACGGCGGGGGGTGTTCTGGTGCGGTGTCTGGCTGGAAAGTGGAGTAATGAGAGGGAGGTGTTCGAGGGTGAAGAAGACGTGGGAGGCACGCAGAGGGAGGAAGAGAGTGCAACGGTTGAATTAAGGGTTGAGAGGGGTGGGGTGCTTGTTGCAAGATGGCGAGATGTCAGATCAGGAGTTGAGAAGGGGGATTTGGAGGTATTGTAGGGGTCAGAGCATTTTTCAGGCAGCGTTGGGCGCATACCCATCGGATGCGACAGCAGACACATTCGATCTTGAAAGGCAAGAAAAGGGCGACGTAAGAATGCTAGGCATGTGTTGTAGTCCTCAAGAACAGGAAACGGGCGACACCTTACGGACGTCCTTGACCGTCGTGGCTTCCGTTGAGAACCAAGCGAGAACTGTGACGTCGAAGTCGAGCTGCATTGTGGTCCCCATCATCCATCTCAAAAGCAATTTCAGAAACCAGAAATACGAGCGACAGATCATGTCATAAAATTGCGCGGGCTGCGCGGTACACGGAGTAAGTCACAGTTGAAGCACAGCGTCAACGTTGAATCACCTTTGTTCATTCATCTAAATGACTTTTGTTCGAACCAAAGTCCTGGCACGATGCTGCCTTGAGCTGGCCAGTTCAAGGAAGACGGTTCCTCAGCTACGGCACTCACAGGAGCTCGACATCTTTGCTGGTGTCTAGCTCCTCATGTCGCAGCAACTCAATCGGCTTCTCAAGGAGTCTATTGTGTGGGTTCATGTCAGCAACTCGGCTCTCAACGACGCACTCCGTCCAAGCAAAGTGTAACCACACCCCACGCAGCAAGTTCCATGCATGCGTCGCCAGACAAAAGCAATCCCCCAGCCCTCTCCAGCACCATCCCACATCTGGGACATAGGGATCGGATAAACACTCACGGCACAACATAAGGATCAAAGGTCTTCCAATACGGGTTCTCCAAGTGATACTTCTGGCTGTCGAAATTCTCAAACCGTTCCACAATCGTGAATTTTCTCGGGTTCGACGTGTCCTGCATCACCAGCCAGTCGACGGTCTCTTTGTCCTTTCTGTAGATGCGGGCGGCCTCGATGAGCTTGCGGCGGATCTTTTCGATGGATTCGTCGTCTTTGGCGAGTAGGTGGCAGACGAGGGTGTGCATCTTGACTTTGAGTGAACGGGTGCTGCTAGTTGCTTGCGGTAAAGAAGGGACGTCACGGATTGCAGATTCGCAAAGGCAGATGTGATCTTGATTGTGTCGTGGACTAGCTTTCGAGGTCATGCTTTAGAATAGACAAGTGGGTGGTGAATAAGCATCCCCGCGCTCGCGTCAACCAATAACTCCGCACGTGAGACTCGGGTTTTTGGAGCAAAGTGGAAAGAGCTGGCGAAGTCTGCAGTCAATGATACGAACGCAAGCTGTCTGCCTTTGGTCCTTCAAGATGTAGAGTACCATCCAACGCATGAGAAGCGGGTGACAAGAACGACGCAGAAAGAGCATGAATCGTACCACTCGGCTGAGCCTGGTTGGGAGCATCTAAGCTGCTCTTATGAAAGCTTCATCGTTATGTCGTGCTGACAAACTCGATATCGGTCGCCTTCGGCATTGGGATAGACAAAATTCATTCCTGTCAAGGCAATAGTCGCGATTGTTCGCTAGCGCTGGCAGCAATCCTGCGAAACTTACGCTGCGCTTCAATGACCTCTGGCTTTGAAGCCTGATTGGCATGGCTTCGAGGGGTACAAAGTCGTCATGTCTGATATGCTAAAGGTTGATTTTGACCGTTCGAGCAGAGCAATGACCCTTGCAGCTTCTTTGATCCCTCAAAGCAAAATGAAAGTGAAGTTTGTCACCTGGAGCGTTGTTCGCGCTGGGAAGGAGATTTAGGGTCTGACCAACACTCAAAGCGCGAAGAGCACCATTATGACAGATTTGCGTACAGCACGCCTTTGCTTCAGTGCCTTCTCCTTTCGCAAATCCTTCCTTGCACAATTTGCAGGACCTGGAAGACATACAGTCACTAGTTTCCGTGAGTTGACCCACGCGTCATCGAACCTGAAGATCAATGGTACCAGCATCATTACTCGGGGAGGCGGCTTTTCGTCGAGCACCCTTTCAATAGCCCGACTGCATTGCCTGAAAGATTGCTCGTTGACTTGCCCCGTTGTAGCTCGTAGAATTCTGCGGGCTGCTTGAGGGTCTATTGACTCGAGCACAGAAAATACCTGGGAAAGCTGAAGGGCGTTCCAATGCTTGAATAGAGCATGATAGTCTCAGCTCCGCCGCCTAATAGTCCCAAAAGTGGTGCATGAGTGTCTAGTATCCTTCACACCTCCCCAGATTTTGGGGACATCGCTAACGTTGGGATATAGTCTCATCGCGCTGTTAGTGGCGTCGCTTGCAGCTTTAGGCATCTCAATCTTTTTTTGCTATGGGATGACTCCTTGGTTTATCGGAATGAAACCCCATGACTCAGGCTTCTTTCATGGGGGTTGCAGTTTGCGACGTGAAATGTGGTGCTTCCTCGTGTATATCATCGATTGAACTGTAGGACATTGACCCAGTATTTTGCTGAGAAGGTACCTCAACAGCCTTGTCGACAGTGTGCTGCAGAATCGAAGCCTTCGATGTTTGACTGTTATCCAAGAAGTCCTCCACGTCCGAAAACCGACGCGCCAAAGTGGAGGCTCTGCTGCATGTAATCTGCAGGCGCAAAACATTGACAATACTTAAGCGAGCTGCGAACACCATAAGGCTCGCTCCCCAGCTCCGCGTGCTGCTAAGTTGAATTTTCGAGCCTTGCTCAACAAATTGCTGGTGCTGCTTGACTGGCAAGCTTTCGATTCGAGAAGAGCCGACAGTCCAGCGTCGGCCCGTCACATGGCGGGGAAGCAGCCCGGCCAACACCACAAGTTTTGGGCTGTCTCAATTGCAGCGCGCATTTTGCTATATCGCTATGTGCTTGTTTTGACACTCGTTTTTTTGTATCTTTCAGTCAACTGACAAGATTCTGAGGTCGTTGAGGTTGTAAAATTGAGCAATAAAAAGCACGGCCTATGACGAGGTCCGATTCAACGATAGGATCGGCGAAGCATGCGTTGCCTTGAGTTCACATGGCACTCATCACAACAGTCACCGTGGTCTTTTAATGATACAGGCATCGTTTCTGTGAGAATGGCTACGTAGAGACTGAGTTTGTGTAGGATTTTGGACAACTCGTGGCCTTGAACTCTGCATGGTGATGGCAGCAGTGACGATCAAGCGAAGGCTAAATGAATCATCAAGTGATCGAGTGCCTGAAATCAAACCTCCACCCGCGTGCGAACAGAGACTTCTTGATTCAACATCCGTCTAGTAGTAATGAGAACTTGCATGATGCGCTATCGGCTTCACCATGATGCAAGTGTTATAATTTTGGCCATGATTGTAGCCCGTGTCTGATGCCAACGGTGTTTGCTTTACGCGAAAGAATTATTTCGGAGTTAAGCATGTGTTCCGCTGCTTTGGTAATGGGATCTGCTTGTATCAGTCCTTTGTGACTGATGTTGCTCGAGTCGCAAAAGACAAGACGGAAGATTAGAGTTGTGCTATAGTTTGCTTCCGGCCATTTGTGTTTGTGTGCAAAATCCGATAACTCTGTGCCACACTCGAAAGTCCACGCCACTTGTAAGAGATTGCGCAACGAGAAGCAGCAAGCAAGCAGCCTGGACATAAAAGCTGGAATCTGCGTCGATTTGGATCTTTGCATTTACAGGAGCCGATTTTGTCTAGACATCGTTACCAAGTTTCAAACGGTCAATATCTGCACTCTATAAAAGAGTCAGAACTCGACACCGCGGTCTACCGTCAACCTCCGAACTGAATCTCCTACAACCAGACCCGTGTCGACTGCACATATCGAAGATGACGTCTACCACAGTTGAAGAGGACCAAATCGTTCTTCATAGTGATCCAGGGCCGCCGAACCCGCCGCCCAATACGCCTGTCGGCTCTCCTCCAAAGGGAAGCGAACGAAATGAAGACTCGTTCACGACGCAACATACGTGAGCTCTATCAAAGGCCATGTGCTGGCAGCGACATCAAAAATCATCATTACCTGGGAATCGTTGATCGAACAATCAATTGAAATTTGTTGGTGGGTCGGGATCAAGGAGGCTTGCTCGGCTGTTGGAAATTCGGATAGACTGTTAGGACATTGTCTCCTATCAATGCCAACCCACAGCTTAGATTGCCATGTTCCATCTGTTCCGCTAATATTTGAGGGCTCGTAAGCCCTGACATACTCGCAAGCTTCTCTTCTTCCAACAACCCATCGTGAAAGCGCTACCAAATCTAGCCAACATCGAACGACCCGGTTGGGTGTCTAAAGTGTCAAGTCATTTCCCAACCTTTGATGTTGGTGTTATGTTACCTCCCATGCTGAATGTCGGCGCTCTCCCGCCTAGAGCCGTGAACTGCTTGAAGGTTGAACTGGGAGTGGCTGGGCTATAATTATCTGCGTCTGCTCCGAACATCTTTTTGACTTTCTGGAGGATGCTGAGCTTGGGCTTTTCAGGTCTATTGGTTCCGGTCTCGGGCTTTGACGATTCCAATGAGTCTGTCATTGTTGGATAGCAGTCGTGCTCCTAAATGCGTCAAGTGGAGCAAAGCTGAAATGGTGTGAAGAGTAAATTGGTGCATGCTAGGATTCAATATTTAAACAGAGCAGCTTGCTGCGAGGTAGGATTTTGGTACTCTGGATTGGAGGGCGGCTGAAGGATTCAGCTTTGTCAGATCTTGGCACCGGCAATATCTAGTGTAGTGTAAATGCATCATGACAGGGTATTGTGGGCGCCGTAAACAGCCTGAGGTGGATTGGTCTTGGAGCTGTAGAGGACAACTATCGGTATAGACGATCATTTACAGTGAGTGCAGATAATAATTTGAGTCCAGGTGAATTTCTTCGGCAAGGGTTGCCTATTATTGAGCTTTCAATGTGGGCTTGGCCACTAGAGACACCGTACCTGTACAGAGCGTCCCTTGGTGCTGATCTGGCGCAGGGCTTTTCGAATGATTCAACGCAAATAATTGAGCGTTCGCGTTGGCATGAGAATGACAAATCTATTTCCGTGATAACGGCTTGATCTCGAACAAGCTTGTCCTGGGTCCGTTTCCTTACGGGTCTTCGTCATTGTCGCTTAGGGCTGCTGCAGTCCAATAAATGGTCTTGTTCTTCGCATTAAGTCCTGGTCTATGGTTTTGGGTTCACGGCACCACTGCACAAAACGCTCACCAGAATGATTGGACCTTCAGATGTGCAGTGGAAGAGACAAATGCACCTCATTCTATTACCGCTAGTCACGACTGAGTTGACCGAAGACGAGCTGCAAGAGCTTCTAGATGAAGGTATCCAGCTTGAAAGTGAGAATCATCACGGAAACGGAGCAGTCGCCAGCATAGCAATTCATGACTTTTGTGCACGAGCTTTGTCAGGGCAGCGAGACAATCATGATACAACTTGCAGCTAATCCGAGACAAGCGCCGGTGAAGTTTTGAAACGAGTAATTGGTAGGAATGAAGTATTGCAATTATCTACTAGACATCAGAGGTCATAAAGTGACTGGAAGCGTGCCTTGATAATGTGGAATGTCTTTTCGGGAGTGCAGATCCTTTTTGATGCCGGAGTGAGCAAAGTTGATAAGCACAGATGTACGAACATTTCTTGTCCACACTCGACAAGAATAATACTCCCGGCTGGATGTGCTCACCGCCGTTGGTGCTGGATTACGGTGTCTGCTCCCGGGTCATCATTTCATCAACGCCGCACATATGCAGACATATGTCCAATGTTATCGTCAAGGTTCATCGTGAGGTCTCTTGCAACGAACTTCTGGAAGCTCTCAGATGGTTCATGGTTGACTTGAAATGCTTCAAAGGAGCTATCGGCGCAAGCACATCGAGATAGACGAAGAGGAGTAGTGAAGATTCTGTATGATCGTGGCGATTCTAAACAAGTTTTGGATCCTTATCAATCTGTACTGGCAGCCTTGTTAGCAGGTACGAGCGGAGAATTCGGGATACTACGCCCTGACGATCTCCTCAACATCGAAGTAGAGACTGCCAACTGCCACAGACCGTCTCTCGGCACATTTTCTGCAAAACTCATGGTCCTTGACTGCAAGGTTGTGACCCTGCAGAGCAACACCATGCAAGACAACGACAAACTAGAAGTGATTACTCGGTTGAGAGGGGAAATCGTTGACCAAATCTACGATATGACTTTGATCGCTTGAAATAGCCCTTCAAAGCCACCACTGCCTTGCAGAAAAGCGCGAGTACGTTGCATCAGACTTATATTCTGACCTAAAAGTAAACTTCACAAGCACCTCGACATTTTCTGTCACGTAGCAAACAACCAAATCAGCCCGATCCACAATAAAGCCGAGAGGCCATCATCCTGTCAAGCCCATCATTGTGGACGACTACATTGAACTAGAGCTTGGGAAACCAGGATGCTCGGAGCGATATCATAGCCAAAAAGTGAGCATGATGATCGACAATGAATGGTTCGCCGCAAGTGGATGGAGGGAACCAAGCAGAATTGGAACTCCTTCCTGTACGGCAAGAACACTAAGAGAGCACGCATGCGGGTTGTTGGATTGAGCCTTGTGGCCGAACAACAAGTTAAGGGTGCAAGTGGTGTTGACACAAGTTAGTTTGATCGGACAAAGATGTTCCAGGAGGCCATCGCAAAGATGAGGGGGACTGGTGCCTCCTAAAGGCCTTTCATATTGTGCGGGTCATATAACGCACGGGCTGTCAATGGTCGCTCCAACGAGGGAAGATATTGGTATGCTGTGGGGTTCGAGCGGTCTTCAGCTGACGTTGATAAAATCAGCGTCTACTTGTCGCCAAGGTCGATGTTCACAACTCAAAAGGTGTACAAGAATTTTGGGAGCACCTATATTGACAATGCCAATAGAAATGCTGCATCCTAGCCAACAAGCATCAGCGCATCGATACGTTTCGCTGCATCACCCTCAAGCAGTTAATGAGTTCTGCCTGAAGCTCAGGCTCCACGCACCCTGGACCACCGAAATGGAAAAGAGTTGCGACCTGCATTTGGCGCCACACCATGCATGAGCTAAGCGAATTATCAAAGTAAGTTCGTGCAGCTCGTACCTATTTTCCACAACAACCAACTAAGGGAGCCCTTAGACCTCAACCATTGGCCACAACATTCGTTTGCTCGCTCGCGATCTACCCCTGCTGATAGAGTTCCAACTTCTTGTCCTCAAACATAGAAACACCGGCTTCCTACAACCCAGTAGCTATAGTACGCAGGGTACGCGAATAATTGTGAGGCAGTCCAGACTAAAATATGCTACTTCCTCGGGCAAGCCAGCGCGTCCTTTCTGTGCTCGGTAATGGTTCGAGATGTGCTGTTGAAGCTCTCCGTCCAGTCGACAGCAGAAGACATCGAGTTCGTGCTCAACGAAGGAGCGGGGGTGCGATAGCCGTATGATGATTGCGTAATGCTGATAGAGTGGGTATACTTGGTCTTTAATCAAGTGGAGATGTTTGAAGACTGACATTTATGGCAAGGTTTCGTCGATATCACTCCACCACTTACCTAAATCTAAACTACTAAGCGACGTGCCGTAGCTAGCTAAGCTCAAGAAGACGATCTCAGTGGCCCTCAGAGCAGCGCCGTCAGAGTGTCGGACAGCGTCTTCAACAGGAGTTGGTCCGAGCGTCCGATGCGCTGCGCATTGTGAAGATTGACTCAGTCACACCGCGCCTCACAAGCCAGTATCATGGAAGCATGCTTTCCTGGCTCTGCCATTTTCCGCCAGCTACGCTGCTGGTGTTACATTGAACATTCAGAACTACAGTATGGCTATTGAAGGTCTACTTAACATCAACAAATCGTCCTCGACCAACGCATCGGCTAGCCCGAGACCAGCGCAGCTTACGACAAGCGATGCAAGAGCCGTCCTTGGTGTCGAGTATCAAGTACCGACTCAACGCGTCAACAGAATGAAGCCGCCGAAAGACTTGATTCTGTCTGGAGAGAGGCTGACCATCAAATACAACAAGCTCTGAAAATCTTTCCAATTCATACGCTGCAAACATCACTGATGCTGGTAATTGCCTGCCAGCAAAAGCGCACGTTCGTTCCAAAGACCACCTTCGCGAATCACCACAAGCATCGGAATGCTTCAGATACACATGAGACATGGACGTCAATCTTCCATTTGCAGCAGACAGGGTGAGAGTAGCCTCAAGACTCTGCACTCAATGAGATCGATCTGTAGCTATGGCATCGAAGACAATCATGAAGGGTAGTGAACGTCCACAGCATACTAGCTATCGATCAACTTCATTGGCTAGAAATGGCATGACAGTTTCAGTACTTAAAATACAAGCTTAAGTCAACCAATACTCAGTACTCTTACCTAGTCTTACAACGCAGCTCCTCTGCATGTATTGGCAAGCCTGCGGCAAGTAGACTTGCCAGATGTGCAGACACCATCAAGAATGGCCAGAATGATCCTGATAAGCAATCCTTTCAATCGCTACGCAGTGGTACAGCCTCCGCCTTTCTATGGAACGAGCTTAGAATTAGACTGTCGAACGGTTGCCTGTTAGAGCTGCCTGCATTTCTCAGTAGTTGCTTCGAAAGCACAACAATGCGTCGCCGTCATCGTGGCATTGAAAGCAGTTGCTCTGTGCTACTGTGGATTCCTGTTAGTGAACCGAGATCATTTTCTTGCCTCACTGCGAGTCTATGCACGATTGAGTTTTGACCAGATCTCAAATTTGTTCGCCTGATAGTCGCAAGGGGGACACACATCCTCCACAATTATGGGTCGATCCAACAAGGGTGCAGTCATTTGATGCACACTGCCAAACCAAAAGTTAACTCCAGACGGGTGGATAATTCGGGATGTCAGACTAATCTAGTCAAACGTGACAGCACGTCGATCTGTTTGACGTTAATCAATACGCATGGCGAGCTTCGAATTGCTAGCGAGCGAATTATACCTAGTTGAAGGATGATATTACGTCAACATTTGCATGAACTATTCACGATGCAGGCCAGAAACGTGCAGGGTTGTTGAGTCAGCATCCACGACTTGCATAGATATCCTTGTCCAAGACTTATAAAATACCTTCGATCCAGGGTAAATAGTAATACTTGGCCGCGGTCATGAATGCGTATAGCGGCAAGCTTCACTGCCATCTCAGATTAGTGAGTCACATATGGAAATCTGAGATATCGCAGACCCTTCGGGTTTCTACGATATTACGAGTTGCGTACGACTCCAATGTTACAGCCGGTGACCTGGTCATGCTCCTTCGAAAATCCTCACGATCAGGAGGCATTAACACGAATACTTTCCTGTAATTGAGTCTCCGTTTCATCCGCTTGGGTAACAGCAATTTGGTTGTACACATTAGCACCCTTAAGGATACCCTAAGCCATGTGCCCCGGGCCGAAACCTGCTTGCTAAGAGTTAGCATATAAACCCCCATTTCTGTTCAGGGCACTGTTTCACCCATTCAAATCATCAGATCTAGCTTTTGGCATTTCGCGCCCGCGCACCCCGGGAGGCGGATATCCACAAATTCCTTGTCATGGCCCACAGTGTCACTCACACTCCTCAGATCAACCTGGAGGACGAGCGATATCCGAAGGTGCCGAAACTCTAGTCATCTATTCACGATACCGCATGCACAATTTACCGTGACTGGCTTCAGATTTGGGTAATGATGTCCAAGAAAGTACCTGTATGAAATTCTCACATGCAGGACGAAAATTTGCAATGCAAGTTACCAAGACGATACCATACATCTACGACACAATAGCAAATTGTTCAGTACTGCATCATCTGCACTCCGCGCGCAGCGAAAATGGGCCTTCGGAGGGCGACCGAAGACGTCATGAGATAGGGCGTTTTACGCTTCCTCTACAGTTTCAGAAATCCCTGGTTCAACGAGCAGATGAATCAAAGTTGCTAAATGTCAAGTTACGATGCGGTTATGGAATGAATTTGACCGGCATGATCCACCGCGTTCTCCTTGACTCTGTCAACAAGATCAACCACCCATCCTCCACTGATGGCGAGATGATAGATTGCACAGCCAATTGCAACATCCCGCCAATGAGCTCAGCTTAGAGAGCCTATGGCTTTTGTTTTCGTAGGAAGCAGATGGTGAAAACTTGCAGGTGAGCAAAATAAGCAGCAGCGACATTGAGACAATGATGGAAGGAACGCCTCCTGAAACACGTACTTGCTTGCGCCTGCTTGTACTCGAGAGCAAAATTTTTGTGCATGTGTTTGCATTCTTAAGGATCTTCTTACCTTCATGCTCTGACGGACGAATCGTATCTTGCAAGAACCTTTAATACACAACTTCGCCTTCATCTCATAATTTGAGGAGTCGAGCTCATTGAGCGTCGAAGAAAGCTAGCTCCAACTCAAATCTAAAGCGTCAAAATGGGTCGATGGGGCTACAGTAAGTCATCTATTTTTCACACGCCTAGATCGCCTTTCTTACACTCATAGCAATGTTCGCTGGTGACACTGATGAAGACATCGCCTCTGAGCTCGCAGAAAAGGTCGGTGCCTCAATTCATGACAAGCCAGAAAAACTCAAACAAGCTCGAGAGAAGCTTGATGCAGGCCTTGGTGCGAAGTTAATGAAAGAGTGGCGAGCTAAAGAGAGCAGCACGTGGTGGAGCATGCTTTACATGAATGATGGCAAGTACCTCACTTGTGTTTTGGCCGCCTACATGATGATCGTGGGAGCCAAGATCTCGCAGGATGACAGAGACCATATCAGAGCCATCTTGCCAAGTATTCGAAGCATTGTTGGATATGCCTGGCCACTCTCAGATGAGGCATTCAGACAGCCTGGTAAAGCACAATTCACTGCAGCCATTGAGAACTATGTCGATGGACAGCCACGATCTTTCTTCGTTCCAAGGTAAGCAAGCCGGATCTTTAGTTCTTTACCGAAGCGCTGACTCGAGAATAGCTGCTATAATTGTGGCAAGACTACTCAAGACCTTGGCGGCCAGCAGCTCAAGAGATGCTCTCGATGTGCGAAGTACGACCGAGATAGCTACTACTGCGACAAAAACTGCCAGGAAGCAAATTGGAAGGACCACGAACCCATCTGCCAGCCACCAAGAAGCATTTTTGGAGGCGCTGCTATCTCTATGAATGTTTAAGCAGTGTTCAATACGAGGAAGAGAGCAGATCTAATGCAGAATGGATGCATGTGAAGACTGGCTGTACGCTGGTCTTCATGACGGCCATGGCGACATCAAGTAAAGCTGACAAATGAACATGATGTGTTACGTGCTGTGGAAGAGCTGTTGAAGCAACAACTATACATCCGGACTACCTTAACATATGTCCATGAAACAATATGCCCCAGCAGACCAACAGAATTTGAATGCATGACATTTCACATTCTTTCTCAAGCAAAATACTAACCATTTGAGCCTTCTTTACGTGACAATCGGAGACATTAACATTATTCACAATTGTGACATCAGACTCTCTTGTCAAAGGAAATTGAAACACCATTCGCAATACTTCCAGCATTCTTTGCATCTATTTGTCTGAAGCTAAGCGCAGAAATGACCAGTCGTGATTTTTTGCACCAGGCTTACGACTTCGAAAGGCAGTAGCCAGCGAAACAGACCACGCGGAACAACCCACAGGAACGTACAGAAAGGTGCAATCTCCATGTCCGCAATCGCCTGCAAACATGGATATTTAGAGATGCTAACCACAATGCTGGCAGCTCACGTCATGTAATTTCAGAAACCATACAGCAGAGACACTACTGCCATGCCCGCCTTCTGCTGTGCTCTCGACCGTCCTTCAAGACGTCAAGACGTCAAGACGGGTGTGTCAGGTCTCTATCATTTCGACCTCGAACGCCGAAAAGACACATCACTCTCCCCTTCTCCCCTCCTACGAAGCAACTGACACCCTTATCGCCAAGGGCTCCAAGATTTCCAATATGACGTACCACTCCTGCTGCAGCATTCTAGTCGTGAAGGTATTCCGTCGCTGTTGGGAACGCAAGATGTGTAGAGGCACCCAAGGCTAAATGTCCGACTTACAGAATTGCCAAGCCGGAATTCTGTCATCGACACAAGTTCTTATCTGAAAGATCTTGGTTGTTTAGTATAGGCTATTGAGCACTTTGTCATTGTTGACGTGCTTCCTTAGGTCTCTGGTGGAAAATGCATCTTGAAGCAGTAGGCATAAGTTATACCGGTCGGAATTGGTAAATATCATGCCGTTCTAACGCATCTGCTTTGCTGGGTAGGAATTGACAATGTCATATTCCTTGGGCGCCGCTCTAAAGACATTCTCACATTGACGGTGTAAGTTGATGTCTCGCCAATGGAAGCACGAGTAGTACCATACGGGCTACATTTTCACACATTTGGCTAAATCTAGTTTTAGTGCATCTCACAACGAGCTGAAGGTAGAGCGAAAGATAGTGGCGATTGTGAAGTAATCGAAGGCAGCCGAACAGGATGTGAAAACTGGACTCGTATCTAGTATGCTGTCAGTGAGCATCAGGTTTCAAAAACGGCAAAATGTGGTCGCCCTTAACCTGGACGATCCGATAGACGAAGTGATTTTCATTATTCTGGACCACTGATCACCAATTGCCAAAAGGCTACCTTTGTGACATATCTGCCCTGAAGAGCCAGTTTTGCACAGCGGGGCCGCATCGGGATTGACAGACGTTCAGCGGATATAAAAGCTAGCCACCGACTGCGCCGTAGTAAGTAAGAAATCCTTCTCCTGGTTACCCACAAGGAGCAGCATGTCATATCGAGACAGAGATACTTGTATCGATGGATGCTTTCACAAGCATACCGCCATGATATGTGTGTATTGTGGTGTGAATTCGAGAAGTGTATGGCTGCCCAATCGCAGTATTGGGTATTTTTCTTTCGAGGTGATGCGCCTCTTAAAGTTTCTCTGATGTTGAGGCGAGTGCATGGCTTGAACAAGTCATAGCAGCTTTCGGACCCCTACACAGACCTGATATAATATCAGTCGGATACCATCTGCTTTGCTAGAAGCCAAAACTACAATTCATAATCGATAGCTTTCGTCGGAGGTGTTGGAACCTCAGCGATATTTTAGTAGAGGAAATTCACTCACTTCCTGAAGACTCAGCTTTCACTGGCCATGAGACGAAAACTCTCAATATTTTGTGTCTTCCTTGCATGGAATTACTGCTTCATTAACCTGTCGCTCTTGATGAGTATTTACGATTTGGTACAACTTCTCCGTTGCATCGTCATATTCGATGTCAGATGCACCTGTGATCACATCAAGCAAAGGCATGATGCTGTGTGCAGCCGTGCTGAAGTGGCGAAGACACCCGACCACCATTTTGAGACGATCTTCAGCCTCATCACGAGCTCTGGAAGCTTCCGTCTCATGCAAATGTTTTGTTTTCTTGGCTTTCTCTTTCTCCATTTTCAGCTCTGCTTGTAGATCTGCAACACGTTTCTCCTAGCTTCGTGTCTGGACAGTCAGGTTCTTGTTCTGGATTTGCAGCCGTTCTATCTCTGCTTGACTATCTTTGAGCTTTTGGTACAGCCCATTGACAGCCTCAAGAGCTTCGAGGCCAGGGATGGAGGATTGCTTGGGCTCGGCTGAAGCGCTTGATGCTCCTGCAAGCTTGGTCTGTGTAGGTGTTGCATCTTGACCATCGTTCAGGGTTGTGGAGCTTGCGCTTCGATCTCTGCTCCGCCTGATCATGTCGGACGACATTGAAAGTCTTGCATCTGGGCTATATCCGTCCAAGGATTTAGACCGGCTCTCGTCTCTCAACGCAGTAGGCGAACCTGGAGATTCAGGGATCTCGTAGACTCTAGCTTGCTTGGAAGCACTTCTCTTGGTCGCTCGTTTCTTCGCATTGGCGGCCTTAGTGGAGGGTGCTCTGGTGCTTCGAGGCATATTTGAGCAGATAGTTGAGGCTGATCCTGAGTCTGATGAGGATGCAACTGGTGCTTAGTAAGACGCGAAAGTCATGACATGCAAAAGATTTCAGTTGCCCAATACAATTCTCACGATAGGACCAGTGTCAGACAAATGGCTATGGCATGGGAAGATGTGCAACGCTTTGCAGGAAGGGATGGGTATCATGTTGTGCGATTGGACAGGCAAGAGCGATCCGTGCCTAGAATTGAGCAGCCGAGCCTGACGTTTGGAAATGTTGCAGTAAGCACCGCTGCTAAGGGAATGGTCAGAGCAAAAAAACATGAGCCAGACTCCGAGCCGAGAAAAAGAGCTATCTGGCTATCTGGCTATCTGGTCGAAGACTTGCGTGACTCAATAGAAGTGTTGTACCAGAAACCAAAACACACTAATGGCAACCGGTCTCAGTGAAAACATTGCCAAGAACGTGTTTCCCTACATTTGTAATGACATGGATCTAACATTGACGCCTTCCTGAAATTGGTCTTTGCCCTACGTAGCGGCCGTCGGTTCGGTCTTGCACCGCCTAAACTCTAAGGTGTGATAGTTGAATGTGCACGCGGACACGGTCTGATTTGGGCTGGACGAGAGGCCCTGATGTTTCGCCCTGCAGCGAACAGCAATTGCCTAGTTCGATCCTTCGTCAATGCAGGTCGGAATTTGCCTTGCAGAGTGCTTAGATGCAAGTTACGTTGCACACAGTCTACGCTGTGTGCCAGATCCTTGAGACTTGCCTGGCACGCCCGAGATTCGCGCAGTGGCCGACATTGTCTGGCGCTAATCAACCGACAGAACGAGTCCTAAATTAAAGTTCACTAGTTCCGCAATCTTCCCAGCGGGGCTAGAGGGCGGAAGGGAAGGTTCAATAATTAATCAGCAGATCTCGGATGTCAAAAGGACGGGTAAACGGCGCCAGACGCCGTGGTGGACGGCACTTAAAATCATGCGGAAAATTGGCGGCACCACAAGTCTCTCCGAATCGGGTGGCATCTATAAATGGAGAGGGGAAACACTTTGATTTTGCGAGGGATCAATTAGGACAATGAACTGCACACGGCTCGCAAACTTGGCTTGTACAAGCAGATACGCCATCCTTTTTCGATGCTAACTATCGATCCTGCGGCTGGTGAGCCAAACATCTTGTGGCAACACACTTGGTCTCAGGCCAGTTTAGGCGATAAATTGCTTCTTTCAGTATAACCTGCGGCAGGCATCCGATGTTCTCGGCTCAGCAGCTCAAGTATTTTCGTGCTGATATAGATGCGCTGCGCTTTATTCGCTGGTCTGAAGCGGAGAAGATGCAACCAGGGTCGAGCTGGTTGAAGGGTAGACGCCGGCCTCCAAAGCGAGAGCAATATCAGGAAACTCCGGTACAGCTGGTGTTGCTTTCTCGTTAACCTTCAGCACGCAAGGACCGGATGCCAGGTGAATAGATTGATTTCATTTGATGATCGGTCGAACTTGCCAGCGTGTTGCGACATCATATTCTGATTGTGTGATTGTCGTGAGCGTCTGGCTGTAAGACTGTCTCTTTGCCGGCCCTGAGTACTGATTGTACGAAGTAGTATCGAGAGAAGGTTGGCTCGGCTGCAGTGGTTATGAGTACCGACTCCAGTAGCCGGACCATGAAATATTCTAGAATGGGTTGATCAAGCCAGATAAGCATTGCAAAGTTGAGAAAAATGCTGCAACGGACGAGCAGCATAGAGAGACTGGCTTTATGCGCGTTTGATCTGCGGTGTGCCATCCGACAACGGAAGGCGGAGGTTATTGGTGCTAGTTTAGCAAGTTGTGAAGACCTGAGGAAGCCTTCGACTGGGAAGATGAACGGCCTTCTGATTGTGTCACAGCGGCTTCAGATAGCAAACGAATATGCCGTTGTTCCGGCGACCCGGTCGACCTCGACACTGCCTCTGTATCTGCCGAACTCTGTTCGCTGGTGCCGACCGATGACACTGATGACTTGTGGCCGTCAACTGAGGGAATAGGCCGCTCTGAGCGAGACGCAATTGAGAGTCTGCTGGCTTTTTCCTCTCGGGCGCGAGATTCACGTAGTTCTTCATTTTGTCCCATCTGAATTGGTTAGCAATCGTTTTGACAAGGCTCAATCGATAACAACGTACCTCCCACAAGCATGTGCCGCAAGTTCTGGTTCTGACTGGCACGTCTCTAAGAAAGAGATGTCAGCGACTATTGGTGGCTGAAATGACGAAGCTCACACATACCGCTCAGAGATATCAGTGGTCAGAGTGGGAAAGTCAAAGATTCTGTCACAGTACTTGCACCTAACAGGTCGACTGTACAGCTGCTCAGACATATTTGGTCGTCAAATTATTGCGTGACTGAAACGCAGAGAGAGCGTGAGGAGGCGTAATGAGCGTCACCCCAACGATGAGATAAGATGACGGAGTGTAGCTTCATATAAGCAATCAGTGTTCAGGCACACACCTGGAATACTTCAGAAGTGATGCTTCGAAGAGACTGACTGACCATGCAGCATTTAGGTAGCATAGCCTTTTCATACATGGCGCCAGGACCAGAATGTAATGGTCGCAAGGTCAAAGGCTGCATACACACAAGTTTGTTATACCCGTCAAACAGCGACACGGGGTTTTAGACGTCACCTTGAATGGGAGACCTGAGCATTTTTTTCACGAGCAATTCGTCGATCTCAGGATCTCTCAAAGCCAAAAACGAAGGCTTGAACACTGAGCACTGGGCGGAGTCAGTACGCCGCCGTATTTTCCGTTTACAGAGGTCGAAGCCACCTTAGTGGTCGGAAAAGACCACAAGGATGAGAGGCACACCAGCTGGATGCATGCTTCTCGTGGTAAATCATGTCGGGGCGACACGGCTTGACAAGTCTCGTTGGACCCGCTTGGGACTCACCGAAACATGCTTCCCTGCAATAATTGTCTTTCCCCGACACGCTACTGTGACATGGTGAACCCCAAGCAGAAGGGCCGAGCCTCTGTAACGGGGCTTTGCACAACCCGTTGTACTAAATGAACGCTTGCATGGGATGCGGAAAATAAGCTTCCTCCCCAAATTTCTACAGACAACAGTCAGCTGAGAGCCGCCTTTCAGCTATTGGTCAAATTCTTAGAATTTGCGCAGTGAAACGTGTCCATGTATTGAAGTTTTGTCATTCCTTTCCAGGCTGAGACGGGCTCGGTGGCTGAAGGCATGTTGATTCGCTTGAATGGCCCACATAGCGTGGCGCAAAGTACGTACCAAATTCAGGCAAACAGCAGCGTACGATATCCGCTCCTCTCAGATAAGACATGACAGAGGATATCCTCCCGTGTGGGAACGTGAAGATCCAATACGAGCCGGTGGAACTCAAGCCGACGGGAACGAGCCGCATATCAAGTGCAAATCAGGACTGCGGAGTCCCTATCGCGCAGCCACTGACTGCTGTTGTGTTCGACATGACGGCTCCTGCAATAATGCTTCTGGTGATAATGGTATGTATTGTGCTTTGCAGCATGCGAAAACGAGCTGCATGCCTGGCATGTAGCCGACTGCTTCATGCCGTGATCGCATTCACGTCATGACCAATGGCACACAAAGACGACACAAGTACGATGGTAAGTCTGCGGGTGCGCGCTTGTTCTTGACATTGAGCAGCTGTCTCAGCTCGTTGCCCATGAAGAAGATACCAGAGCGCAGCGCCGTGGAAATGGACTTTGATTCGAGGCTGAAGTCTTACTATTCCTACGACTTTGTCCAGTCTGCAGTCTTGCCGAAAGTTGTCGGTAGCTGCGGTTGAGATTCATCCACGCTATGCCACACATTATGAGTTCAATGCATAGAACAAGGCGGCGAAGAAGCCTCACAATGACGAGCAGATCAATCTCCAAACATATTCCTTGATTTCGCGTCAATGTGAAGAATTTGCTGGTTGATGAACGTCCGTTAGATATGGAATCTCCTGTGTTGCGGGACCGCATCGCTTCAGGAGGCTCTTCTTTCCTCGCGAGGGTTTCAGACGCGGACGCATTACATGGATTATACATTCACAGACAGATATGATTGCGATCTCTTGTAACCTTGATTGAGCCGCAGAACGACGATTGCATTTTTGGTAGGATCCGATGGTAGCAGGCTGCGAGATTCGTACCGAAGCCAGCTCGTCCTGGAAATACATATTCGTAATAATACGGATAGCGTGACAGAATACTGCCAGTTTATTGTCAGGTAAGATAATAATCCACAGAAGCATGGCTCGGACGTTTACAGCTTGCGAAACACTCCACAGGGCTCAAATATGCTTTGCGCAGCTTTGAACAGACTTTCAACGTTTTCCCTCGAACCCTACTGAGCAGTAGCTATTGCTGAGCTTGGCACGGCCCTAGATTTCGAGAGGTACGCCCCATATTAAGCTAGAAATACCCCGCGTTGTACAAGTCAAACCTCATTTCTGAGACTTCTCAACCGAGGCTAGACATCCCACCAGCCTTCTATATCCAGAACAACTTGCTAGTTTCAAATCATCAGCGCTTCGCGTAGATTTTGTATCCACTTCCATCAGGTGGCATGGGAATTTTCTTCTACAGCATCGCATTGATCTTTCTAATTGTGTTGGATACTGTTCAGCTCAACGGTCTTGGAATACATGTCGTTCATCGTCCTCGCTCGTGCTGCCTATGTGCCCGCGCTGTTGATACCCCATGCAGCTCTTTCTAAGCATGGCAACATCGAATCGCTTCAAGCTGTTGAACGGCGACTGTTTGTGATCAAGGAATCACAGATTCGTCCTCGCGCACGTACGCCTCGCTGTGGTGGCCCGTTGTCCGCGCTGGCGATCTCCACTACATTGAGTTCTCCATCACCGCTGAAGTCAGGTGAGATGACATTTTGCTGCTACCCCACGCACTTTGGTTTATGCCGTAGTCGATCTAATCAGAAAAAGCCATCTCATGCTATTTCGCTACTATATGCGTAAGACAGGTGATCAATTCTGCTCAAAACTGTCATGCGCATCATTGGTGGTTGGCTGATCGGCTTGTCTCTCGGGTGGGCTGGCAGCAGCCATGTGAGCGTCTGTCGGAGCCGAGTTACGATCCTCCAATTGTTTGGGACTTTGTCGCGTCTGCTTGTCCTATTGACGTAGCAGGACCTAAGGAGAAATGCATGATATGTGAGAAGTCTGAATAAATTGGTTGAGGCTGATATACTTGATCGGTAACCGTCCATGTCTTTGACGGTCTAGACAGAAGCTGCTTCAAAACGCGGCACCTCACCTAGATGATAGAAATTGAGTCCTCCCGAAAGACCGAGAGCTTCGTCAAAGAATCTCAACTCCGCTTTGACTAAAGGAGCGCAATCAAAGTAGTTTGCGCAGGCTAGAACAAATGTCTATTCGTGGTAGAGTCATCGTCACCAGCAACGTATGGAGTACAGAAGCTTTTGTTACGAAGCGTCGAAAGTCCAATTGTGACGCTGATGAAGGGAAAAGCTGAATTGTAATGGCAAATATAGGCCTTCTTTGATTACGGCTAGTGGCACGCATTTCATGAATCAAAGCGAGATGAAGTGAACGTGCCCAGACACTTCGCTCTCGCGCCAAGCGGAAAGAAAAAACCTACGGCGCGCCAAATGCGCCAAACCAGCCGCGTCAAAATCTAGGATATAGTATCTGACGCTGCTAGCAGATTTGTCACTTCGCTACGCATACTCATGCTTCAATTTCAATCCGTGTCGCATCCGACTTCATGCGGTCATCACAAGGCACAAATGAAGATGATGAAGTCGTCCATCAGATCGTGATGTGAGATTTAGACTTATCCGTAGTTGCTGATCAGTCACGAGGGATAACGAAGTTATAGACGGTATCGCTCTTTCACGACATGTTTGGCTATAGCAGAGCTGCGCCTTGTGGCAATGCTCTCCCACCTTCTATGGTGCCAATGAATCATACTTGAGCCACTGTCCATCGACTTTACGTCACATCTAACTAGCCAAAATGGTCGCATTGTCTCAGGAAACAATGTCTCGGAACTCTGCAACACAATGACGAGTTCACCGTGCCTTCTTCTTACACCCAGAAGCAGAGGGCACTGCTATGTGTTAGACAAAGCCGAAATGGATTTACCAAGTACTTGAAGCTCGCATGCGCTATCGTCGCTATTGGTGTTAATCAATCGTTGTGACTTTTGCTCCTTGAGCAACGGCCTTCGTCTTTCGCAGATTAGCATCTTTTACGCCGAAAATGCTGCTTTGGGAACCAGCACCACATGAGCAGCGGGAACGCTGGATGATCGCAATTTCAGCATCCTTCCATCGGATGACAATATGGCGGTGGCTCAGACACAAAAAGGCAGAGCTTGATCAACTCAGCATCACTCTTGACATCGGCATTCAGAAAGTGGAGCGCACCCTGGACGACCTCTGGTTAGCATCGAGGGTCGCATTGTTCCTGAAGGAGATTTGCTACACAATTAATCGATTCCAAAGCTTGTCGCAGAACATTATGGATTGGCTTGTTGAAAAGCAGTGGCGCGATCCTGAGGGGGAGATGCGGGTGGAGAAAGAGAGGATCATCAAAATGCTCGTCGTGCTCAACGGCTGTCTACCCTTGTATCAGCAACACGGCCTTGAGTCTTGCGACGCTCTCGTTGAGAGCTTCAGGAGACACGGTCCAGTCTGCAGCATCAAACCAAATTCGAGAAGACGTTCGTACGACGACCGACCTCAGTATCAGCGGGCGCTTCTAACAAACCGCTGCTACTATGAAAGAGTGCTGCATCTCTACTTGCAACAGAGAAAATCAGGGCTGGAAGGTGCTCTGCAAGATATGAAAAGACTGTATAACAGCAGCGAATTGTTCGAGAAATTCGTCGTCGATGTACAGCAAACAAACAGGGAAGAAGAGCATTGGTGGACCCTGTGCGGAAAGAAGTTCCCTTATCCTAGTTACAAGCTCAAAGACTTCGGAGACGAAAGCGACGAGCTGTGGCGCGCAAATGCTGCCGATTGTTTGCCACCGTGGGAGGAAGACATAGTTCTTCGCAATATCTTTGCGTAAACAGACATGTCGACATTTGGAACTGTGAACTCTGCAATATACAGTCATTTAGCAGAAAACTTGCCTATCAGCAGGCTTGGATTGCGCTTCAATTGTAGCCCCTCCCACTTGCAAGACACCAGCCTCGCCAACTTCGAACGATACAATAATGTACATAAGACGAATTTATAGACGCTTCTAGCTCGATAGTCTACAAGACCTTGGTGAGTCACCGGAAGGGGACAATCGACACTTCAGCAGCAGAGGATCCCTCAGCATAATTCGAAAAGTTGTCGCACTCATCTTTTCTGCGACGTTTTGTTGTAGAGACTCTCTTCACGGCCCTCCTACCCCATTACTTAATCGGCCCCTGACCAAGACTGACAAAGTGCGCCATTGGTCATCTTGGCAAACCCAGAAGTCAAACCGCTTATGACCTCACGGACCTGATCACTTTCTTTCCCCTCTGCGGCCTACAACAGCATCCCACTATAGCTCTTGCATTAACGCTGTTGTATGTCTGCCTCAAACAAGATGCAGCTTCGTACCGATTTCGTCCATCATCTAGATTCTATGGCCTCAAGGCCGTTCATAGAATCGAGTAGTGTCGATCTTCTTTCTGTCCTCTTGCTGTTTATCTCATGGCTGTCGTGAGTTTGCGCCAGAGTATGAAAGGGTCAGCATTGCAAAGCCTCTAGCTGGGTTTTGAGTTGTTTAGTTCTAAAATGTTTTGGACCAGTTTGCCGGCACTGTGCAAGATTGCAAAATACCATTCGCGCAAACTGGGGCTCTGAGCAATGGACATGTCTTGGCTCTGTTCGGAATATCTTCATATCCATATCTCATGTTCTTTCAAGGATTTGGCAAATTCACAACATACTGTGGAGCCATCAAAAACATACAGTAGGTCTTCTGCCGGCACGCTCGTGCCCCTTTATGAATGACTTTTATGGCGCAATATCCTGTCGTACTTGGACCGTTTTTTGGAGTTTCCTGTCCTTTCTGTGATCTCAGCCACGTCCTTGCCTGAGTCCAAAAAGAGCAGTCATGCTGTTGTGGTTGAGTATGCTGCGGCCGAACAGCAAGCCTCAAAGGAAAAGTTTGAGTGGTTAGCAAGTACGGTGCATCCTGAATATGTATTTGGATTCACAGATGACCCAGCGCTTGACACACTTCAAGGTGTGGACGTACCTGGAGTCGAATTGTAAAAAGTCTCTGACGGAGAGGAAAACACCTTTCCTTCGGAGAACGAAATGGGTGAGATGATTGCCAAACTTAGGAAGGCCGCTTGCCCTTTGATCGTCGACCTCGGTCACGAGCTTCATGAAAACCTCTTGGAAGTAAATCGGCAGCAACATGCAATCAGCGTTGCTCACAAATTCTCACTGCATAGCCTGTGCAGTCCGCTTCTAGGCAGAAGGTGCTTGAACACATTTCTGATCTACATGTGCATAGTCGCAACATTCCTTGCAGCTTCTTCATACTGCCCATCTCTTCACGTGGTGTGGAATTTCCCCGAAAGAATTCCACGTGTAGGCATCCAATGAGGGTTGGATGTCGGCAGCTTTTCGTGAGGATCAATTCGCGAGAATGATGTCGATGTTATGCTTTGGCGTCTCAGGTCCCCCACTCATACCAACAACACGAAATCGGCAATCGTCGTAAGCAGCTGGTGGCTTATGTGGTCTGCTCACTCGCCATACATGCAATAGATTGACTATCGTCAGAATGATTCGGTGGAGGAGATTTCAACGAGTGAACCAGCAGATAATGGACACGAGGGTGTTTGGAGAATGGCCAACAATGACCTACGCTGAATTGTGTAGGAATCAGGACATGATCAATGGCGAGGACGTCGAAAGTAGCTAAGCCAGTAGGTAGCCAGCAGCTCCTCAGCTTTCTGTAAAGATATAGCTGTGTTACTTTTACAGCACATTAAAGACGCAGATATGATTCACCATTACCGTGGTGTCACGGCGGCTTAAAGGCGAGCTGACTTTGCCTCAGATCTGGGACGTGTGGCACAGCCTATCCGTCGCTGAGTGCTGTTGCCTACATTGTGGCCAGTCCGGGTAAGACGGCTAAAGTCCTTATGGATAGCAGTCTTTGTGACTCGAGTGAGGACAGCAAGGAACAACTCAGGAATGCTTCGCATCGAAGCTATAGTAGGTTTCTTTGTCAACGTGGGACTACTGGTCGCAATATAGAAACGGAGAATGTATTTCACCCTGGCCAAACTAGGCACTTCGAAATCAGGCTGTACGTACTTTTCAAATACTTCGTCTTCACTCCCGGTCGAGACGAGCAGTGGGTGAGCAGAGGGTGAGTCGAAGGTGGTGAAAAGGTAGGCAGCCGATGAAAGCGCCATGAGGCTAAGTGAAAGGGTGCAAACTGCATTGGGGACCACGGCTTTGCACAGCTGTGACAACGATCGAGCGTCTGCCTTGCATCCAGCAGCGCCATTTCAAGATCCCATAAAGAGACCTCAGGTGTGTGAGTCAAGCGATGAAAACGTTGTGCGCTACTTAATCCATGTTGATTCTCATTGACAAGATTTGGTCGACCTTACAGTTCTGTCACTATGTTCTCGACCGGCCGTTTTATATCATTTTAGTATTGAGACTGATGTCACTTTTTACACACAGTATTTTTGTTTTTCAAATATCATCCAGCAATGCTTCCATTTTATTACGCCTTAAATTTTAAAGCAGTTTACAGTAGTTGTCACGCCTGCCAGGCATATTCCTGCCTGAGGCACGCCCACGGCTTGCCATCGGCAGACCTGCCAACTATCTCTATGCCTGCCTAAGGCATATCTACGGCATACCTGCGGCATGCCTACGACAAGGCGAAGCTACGCCGCTACACTATATAGCTTCCCCCTTCTCCGTTTAGTCACTTAACTCAACCCCTTAAGCGTTGAGTCGTTATCAATAGACTAGCGTACATAGATAATCATAGCTCTTGAGCTCAATCTGACTGCCGGCACCTACGCGGCCTGATAGTAGTGTCCCATGGTGCTGTGTTCTTCACAGAGTGGGACTCAATATACTGATTCAACACTTAGCGTATTACCTCTAACAATAGGTCCAACATTCCTTTCATCTTCAGTTTCGCCATCGCTCGGTGGCTACAGTCACCCTCAAAAAGTTTTAGGACAAAACCCTAAACCCCACCAAGTTTAGGTCCCTTTACTAAGGAATATCTCTAAAACCAGAGAGACGATACTAATATTTTGTAATTCTTATAAACTGATTAGTCGATTTTGAACATCTTCTTACGCGAAAGTTTGTATTAAATCTATAAGCTTAGAGATAGAGAGCGTTCTAAAGATGAGTACCCTAAAATAAGCATAAATTTAGTGCTTTTTAGTTGAAATTTTATGGTTCCTAACTTTTACCGCCTAGCTTTTTAATAACTACTGGATATATAAGAGTAAAAGTAGTATCATAAAGTAGAGAAGATACGATTTAATAAGTAATATTTCATTTAAGTAAGGTATTAATGCCTAAGTTGTATAGATATCCATTAGTGAATAAGCACAACTTAGGTGGGGTTCAAGCATTATCCTAAAACTTTATGAGGGTCACTGTACATCCAAATGCTTCAAATATTTCTCACCCTTGAGCAGCCTGATGATACCGATTGGTGTCTCTCGGAATTGTGGGGCCCCTCTATTATCAGTTTAATCGCCTTGGCTGCTGCAGCCTGCCTCATCCACAGCACATCAACTGTACAGTTTGTACAGGAAGCTATATAATGTAGATCAATCTGCATTACCTCGTCTTGTGGAAGGTGTCCGAAGTATAAAAGCTCCTTGAATGGCTTTATATCATGAAGACTTTGTGCTCGCATTCCAAACCCAAGCTGCTCCCACCGCCTTAGAGCTATATCCATCATGGCACAGCCGCTTATAGAGGAAATCTATGTGATAGAAGACGAAACATTCTTTGAAGAAGAGGACATCGGAAAATACAAGCCTGGTGGCTATCATCCAGTCAAGCTTGGCGACGTATTTCACGAACGGTATCGTATATGCCACAAGCTGGGTCATGGAGGACGCTCAACCGTTTGGCTTGCTTGGGATCGAGAGTAAATTGTCCACGTCTGTCGATCAAGCCACGCTTACAGTCTAGTGGGAAGAAGATATGGGTCTCAATTAAGATTAAAACTGCAGCATCGTCTACTATCGCGACCCGTCCCAAGCTCGGCGAAGTTGAAGCTCTAAGGCGCCTCCAACAGGCCCCAGGTTGGGGAACTGATCCAGGTTCTCAAAGCACCGTAACAATGCTCGACCAATTCACGATTCGAGGACCCAATGGAGATCATCATTGTTTGGTATTTGAGCTTCTTGGCCCCAGCATTGCTACTGTAGTGAAGAATGCAAGTATCATTGACGGAAAGTTTCCTGCTGAATACTTCACACCCCAACAGATCTTTTCATTTTCGGCACAACTATTGCAAGCTGTGATCTTCATTCATACAATAGAAATCTCGCAAGGTGGTATGTAAGCACGATCATAACGTCAACGTAGCATCTAACTCTCGCAGATATTAGCCTCAATAATATAGCATTCTCCTGGGATCAGTTGTCTCATATGTCTGAAAGAGACTTGTTGAAGATGATCAAGAGGCCTGCCATAACCAAAGTGAGAAGACGCGACGGTGCCAAACTCGATATTGGAGTTCCGAGGGAAATAATAACTGCAGTGAATTGGTGGCATTTTCCAAAGTCAATGCTGGCGGTCATTAAAGTGATAGACTTTGGTGAAGCTTTCGAAGGAGCTATAGAGTCTCGCAGACTTGCTCAACCAACTCACCTCAGGTCTCCCGAAAGTATAATCCTCGGCAAAGTTGGTTTACAGGCTGATTTATGGCGGGTCGGTTCGGCTGTAAAGTTCCCATCAAATCACTGTTTAGCTTCTACAGAAACTGAGTATTGCAGATGTACCATATGAGTATGGGCTGTCACTTCCTTGGAGAAACCCCTGATGTGGATCTTGTGGAGGCCATGATCTGGCTACTTGCTAAGCTGCCTCCCGATACCCCAGGAGATGTACCTCAAGAATGGCCCCGAGCTTGGTGTGCTGCGTGGAACCGGATACGGGCAGATGCGGCTTCAAAAGGTGAATATCGTCCATTTGAGCGGGTTCTGGAACCCTTGTTGAAAGAGGACTTCTTGGGCAGGTTTAATGAACGACGTTCACATTGTCGACTTGCCGAATTGTGGCCCGTCATTGAAGGGTTGTTGAGGCTACTGCCACAGCAGCGCATCTCGGCATCCCGTGCGCTATCGATGGTTATAGAGGTAGCCCAGAAAGGGGGCTCGAAATAGTTCATAACATCGAGGTAGTCACAACCTCAACGAAGCCCTTCGAAGCAGGTACAGCCGAGAACTCCTTGTTAGGTCGAGTATCAACGTAGTTTTACGGAACGAGAAAAAGAGATTTCCTCTGATCGCTTTATATTCTTGGTAGGGAATACAGACTAGCTCAAGAATAGATCGGTCTCGTACTGAACGACACGAATATGGTGCGACTCAGTAGCACAGCTTAGGGTGGTCGATGGTGAGCGGTTGATAAAAGCGGCGGGACGAGGCTGAACGAAGGGTGGGGTGGATGCAGCTTTTACCTCAGCACTTGTCTTAACGCGCCAAGGGAAGACCACCTAGTTAGGGAAGTGGCCGCAGGTGCGCAGTTATGGCAGCTGCCTTGCACTTGCGATGTTGGTACGCGTCCCATGATCGAGAATTCTCGACCTGAACTAAATGTGCTTACCTTCCCACAGCCGCACCTTCAGACCGTGTACGAATCCGGCACGGTCTTGGGTTGTTGACTTTTGCTGAAAGCCGCCAGGAAATGAAGACCGCCCTCATGGAGACGAACCACGCGACCATGAATTTAATCTCAACGCCGACACACGAGCCTGCCTATTCGTTGACTGACCTACCAGACGAACTCTTAGTGACTATCCTATCATTTTTGCCAGTACTTGATCTGCTGCAATGCAGCCGTACATGTCATTCGCTGCGAAAGCTTGCAGCGGACCCTCTCCTTCATCATGAGCGATTGCGCTGGGCTTCTGCCAACCTACAGCATGAACTGGCAAAACGCAATTCTAAAGCAGCTATTAGTCCCCCGAATGCCTGGATATGGTTGAACAAGACGAATGTATTGTCAAGGTCGATCAGTAAGAGCCTGATAAGGATTCGGCTCTGCCACAGCCTACGACGCAGACCGTCGACCAAGGACCTCGTAGCACGTGCGATCTTGCCGGCGTACGCGAACAACGTCTCACCTCTGCTTGTACAGTCGTGGCGAGCGATTGAGAAAAGCCGTTTGAGAGATAGCTTATGCCGGAAACTTGAACGCAGACCAAGTATGAACAGTTTGGTCTTGATGAATATATTGCCTGAAGAATGCGCAACACGCTCGGTGTCACCCGGCCTCATAGATGCAAGGAGAAGAGTTATCAAGGAGAGCTTGAAGGACGGTTTGCGAGCCTGGGTTGAAACAAGAGGACTTGAAGCACAACACAGAAAAGCTCTCGAGCTTGACGCTACCGAAAGGAAGACTGTCAAGGCACTTGTTCGACGACTCACCGCACGAAATTTGGCTGAAGAGCTGGACTGCCAAGTAGATCCGGTGTCAATGGAGAGGAAACGAGCACAGGCGAGGTGGGGCAGAGCTCTTGAGATTCAGAGGATTAAAGATCAGAGGAAAGTATCTGTCCAAGGTGGTGGTTGTGCTCATCCGACACGGGCTCACGTCTCTGGTCTGAAACGATTCTGGGAGAGCTTCATCAGAAGTCCTTCTGCTTGAGAGCCGCGAATATTTATCAAGCGTTGGTCTACCCGGAAGGAAACACTTACGACCTCGCGGTGGTGACGTGACTTGGGTTTGATATTATGAGATTGGCTACATAATGAGAATGCGGCACTATTAGTGCGCGAACCGCCTCAATATTTGCGGTACCATTTTTTAGTGTGAACCAGCACTCTGATCTTGTTCTTACGGCGACCCTCAAGCTATTCACCATGCAGGTCTTTTGCGTCCGCGACATTTCAATTGGCAGCAAGGCGATGCTCCGAGTGGAGAGTTACCCTATTCATTCACGTGATATTGTTTTGCAACTTCCAGCGCTTAGGCGTTAAGACAATCAGATCAATACCATTCAAGTCACTAACTTGGACGCGTCCACCTTGCGGTGTGTTAGAACTTGATCGTGAGGGAATAATACCGTGCAACAGCCACTATTGAGAGTCTCTTCAAGCCAGAACACAAAATATGCAGCCTTACTGACGTGAATGCTAGGCAAGGGGCCAACAGGGTTGAGGTTATGGCAGCGTCACGAGCACGTTGATTGCATCAAAGACACCTCGTATCCATGAGCCGATACAGGGATCGTTTCTCAACCAAACAGACCGTCAGTGTATCGGCATGTTCTGGCCATGTGGATGACGCTGAAGCCTGCGCCGTAGCAGTGGGATCCGACCACCGTTTCCCGAGAGAGGTATCGCGAGTGACGACCTTGACAAACTACCGGGGCTGTTTCAGAGTGACCCAGACGGAAATAGCTGAAGCTATTTCGTCTTCTGTCTCTTCAGCGTCGTCACTATTTCTCAATCTGGCAGACCACGAGATGAGGTCAATGACATGGCTTGCGCCGGTGTTGACACAACGTACAGATGTACTACCTGGTGCCTCGTTAAAATACCAGCTTCCCTTTAGACTCGAATCTCTTCACAGAGACCTGAAAGCAAAAACATGAAACCTTCGACAAATCTGTAGACGCTGCTCAATACGGAACCGCCTTCGATGTCGGTCGTCATGCTCTAAAGCTGAAGATTTCATCAAGTCGCGTAACATGAGGCAGGACGCGTCGCGCGTGCCGGCGGGTAACATTCCTATCTTATCGGTTGCCTGGACGATGAGATCATCCCACTTAGACCCTCCCTCCAGAAGTTCGACCAGCGCAGTGGTGTTGAAGCAAACGCGGTCAGTAGCACGCTGACGACTTTGTTACCGCTTTCACTTAGGCCATCGGAATAGAGAAAAGAAAGTGCGATTGTCTTAGAACTCACAAACTTACTTTGTGATTTAAACGTCGCTCTACAGCAGCCACAGCATGGTCCGAGAACAAGAACCTGCACGGCAACCTCTGTTACCTTCTCAAGCGAGAACGCCTCAACCCAGGATGAGCGATGAGAAAGTCCCGATCGAAACACTTTCCATCCCTGCGGCGTCGAAGAATATGACCTCGCAGATCCAGTCGCCCCAGCCAGAATTTGGCAGACCCACGGCACTGAACAACGGTGCCTCTCCGGTACCGAAACCGATAGCTCGGACATCCGATGGCCAAAAGATAAGAAGAAGTGGTGATAGTAACTATAGCAATCTATTCACAAGAAAGAGACCACAAGACATGCCCGGGTATCACAAGCCACTGGGTTTTGGAAATCCGCCTCCTAACTTAGGGCGCGATCCTTCTCGGCCGCTTCAGCAACGTTCACAAGACTCTAGCACGACCAGCAACCCGTATAGCGTAGCGAATGGCGGCTATGCAATCGCTCAAAATACGGAACCGCCGTCAAGACCTCCTTCGTCCTCAAAGCGAGAGGATGATGTGTTTTCCGTCTTTAAGCCCACAAAACCATATCCGACATGGTGTTCAGCCGCTCCTCAGACTTTTTCTTCAAACTCGAATACCAACCCTTACTTCAGGCCAGCAAGCAACTTCGTCAACCTGACACAGCCTGCGCCGAGGCCTAACGAAGAAGATGGGTTCAATGATGCTCAGGTTTTTGGAGAGGACCGCATTGGTACAGCAGATCCTATTATGTACCTCGACTCGAAGCAGACTGACGAGCACATAAAAGCCCTTTTTGAAGGAGCCATGGAAGATGAGGATGACAAGCCTAGAACAAGACGCAAAAAGAAAGAGATTGAGAAAAAGGTAGATGACCTGGCGAAGACAATGCGAGGCATGGGTGTTAAGGAAGATTCCACTGCGCAAGAGGAAGAAGAGGAGGAGGAGGAAGAAGACGATGGGGCCCGAGAAGGCCTGAAAGTGAAACTTTTGCCTCACCAAATAGACGGTGTCGAATGGATGCGGACCAAAGAGATCGGCACCAAAAGGGTCAAGGGCGTCTTGCCATTTGGTGGCATTCTAGCCGACGACATGGGGCTCGGCAAGACTATACAGTCGATCTCATTGATACTAAGCAACCCAAGACCGTCAGCAGAAGAGCTCAAGGAATCGAAACGCAAGTTAAGAACGGATCCTGACCGAGCAACGCTGGTCGTGGCACCGCTAGCCCTCATCAAACAATGGGAAGCTGAGATCAAGGATCGAGTCGAAGAGTCTCATGCGCTTTCAGTCAAAGTGCATCATGGCCCACAAAGAACAAAGTCGTACAAGGATTTGCGAAATTACGATGTGGTGATTACAACATATCAGACGCTATCATCTGAGCATGTAGGAAACGCTACAAGTGAGAAAACCGCGTTGTTTGGCGTGAACTGGTACCGGATCATTCTAGACGAAGCACATTCAATTAAAAACCGCAACGCGAAGTCAACCAAGGCAGCCTGTGCTCTAGAGGCAGAATACAGATGGTGCTTGACCGGCACACCGATGCAGAATAATTTGGATGAGCTGCAGAGTTTGATACATTTCCTGAGAATCAAGCCATACAGTCATCTCGATACCTGGCGAGAACAGATCACGAAGCCCATGAATAATGGTCGTGGTGGACTTTCACTTCGAAGACTCAGGGCATTCTTGAGTGCTTTTATGAAGAGACGAACGAAAGATGTGCTCAAACAAGATGGGGCACTGAAGAATGGTGAGGAGAAACAGTCAAGCTCAGGGTTCAAGATTGTGAAAAGAACGGTCGAGAACATCAAAGCCGAATTCAATGAGCAAGAGAAAGCGTTCTATTCTAGGCTAGAAGCTCGAACCGGTAAGAGCCTGAAACTGATGATGGCCGATGATCGAGTCAGCTACGCTAGCGCGCTTGTCCTACTGATGAGGTTGAGGCAAGCCTGTAATCATCCTCAGCTGCTCGGTGCAGATCTATCGAAGGAGCAAGATGCCTCAAGGGGCAGCCAGACACCTAGCAGAAAAGCAAGCAAGACCGACGATATTGATGATATTGCAGCTATGCTTGGTGGCCTTAGTGTGGAAACCAAGCGTTGCGATGTTTGTCAGATCGAACTGAACAAATACGACATGGACAAGGGTATGATTCGGTGCGCTGAGTGTGAAGAGGATTTGAAGCTGGCTGCGAACGCGGCACGAAAGCACAAAGAGAATAAAGTCGCCAAGAAAGAACGAAAGATCAAAAGAAGAGTTGTGGTTGACAGTGACGATGAAGAAGAGTCAGAAATCGCTCACGAGTCCGAGACCGAAAGCGATGAGGAAACTGATTCAGCGGAGGAAGCGGATAGTGGCAGCGACGGTGACTACTCTGCAAAAGAACGAAGGCCATCACCAGTTTCGAGTACCAAAATACGGCACCTACTCAAGATCCTGAAGCACGACTCGGATACCCATAAGTACATCGTGTTCTCCTTCTTTACTTCCATGCTGGACCTCATCGAACCATTCCTGAAGCGGCACAACCTCAAATTTGTTCGCTACGACGGTGCCATGCGCAATGATGCACGAGAAGCGTCACTTGACCAGCTCCGAAACAACTCCAACGTCCGCATTCTTCTATGTTCTCTTCGAGCAGGCTCACTCGGTCTCAATCTCACAGCTGCGTCTCGCGTCGTAGTCCTTGAACCATTTTGGAACCCTTTCGTCGAAGAACAAGCCATCGACCGTGTCCACCGCCTGAATCAAACACGAGACGTCGTCGTGCACAAACTGGTCATCAAGGGCACCGTCGAAGAACGAATCCTCAAGCTGCAAGAGAAGAAGCGGGAGCTCGCAAAGGCAACAATAGAAGGACAGAAGGGTATAGGCGCGGGCAAGCTGTCTATGCAAGAAATGCTCAACCTGTTCAAACACGATGCTGAGCATGATGCTAAGCTTGACATGATTGGTATGAAGGATGGGAAGAGCTTGTTGGATAGGGACAGTCAGAGCACGCAGTCGTTCGCGCAACACGATGAGCCAAGCAGGGTTCTATCGAGAGCTGCAACGAAACCAAAGAGGCAAGAAGATCCTATTTGGGGCAGGCGATAGAAGAGAAGACCGAGCGAACACCACTGGTGTTGGCGTAGCTTCTTGAAAGCACGCGAATGGTGTTGTTTACGTTCGCCGACGTAGACCTGATCTTGAGAAACAGACCTATGATACTACGAGCGCGCTGAATGCATACATTGATCATTTGTATTGACAGCTTTGACTTACGGACGTGAAAATTCATCAGACATCTACTACACCGCCAAACATCTTGTTGAATTCGAGGACCTTTCAATGACCACGGCTCTGCACATGTTCAGCCTCGGCGGATCGTGATAATTCAGGCATTGGACGGTGCAGCGGTGGTTCTGCGCACCAAGACGAGAACTTGATAGCTTCTCTGTATCGATTGACCAATTGATGTGCTCTCCCTAAGACCTGTGATAAGAACGCTTTATTAGTGATGCAGCGCAGAAGAGTCAAAGTGAGGCACAAATAGCTATACGGGGCTGCTAGCGAACGCGTGAGGTCGGTGGTTCGGTATTGGCTTCGGCGGTGTTTCCGACCTCATAGATCTGCTTGTTCAAGTTGGAGGTCGGGATGAACGAGACTGGCACACATGGTGCTATTGCCCGGAGACCGTCTTGAAGTAAGCTAATCCGCGTGTTCACGATGCTATGAACCACTGCTGTGAGGGACTCGTTTGCAAGGAGACGGCGTGGGCGTATTTTAGTCCCAGTGGCTATATGTAGTGAGAACCGTGCCCATATTTGAGATTAGACTCAAAGTGGTCAGGGTCCTTCCTCAGGCTGCCCTGACCACCATCTGTTGCATGCACTCTTCCCGTGCGTTGAGTCCTTGAGATGTCTCTGCTCTGGACCGAATGTTTCGCGAAGCAGTCGATCGAAACTCAGGGGGTCTTTGGGAGGTGTCGAACTGGGTGCCCTTGCCACTAGCTCTTCGCAACTCAAATTCACTCGGCTCACATTCCTGGACTGTATCATGTTCTTAGAAGGGCGTAAACGCAATCTCTTCATCTAGGCGGAGGAGCGACTGGGTAGAATAATTCCTCAAGGCTGGAACTGATGCAGAGCAAAATGGACTGTGCTAGCACAGGCATATGAACAGTTTATGTGCGCGGCTAGTATGCTCTGTTCCTGATCTCGTGGATCAATTTCCAAAACAAGTGTTACTTCTTCCAAGGCATCGGTTAGTGTATTGTGAGATACCCACACCAATGTCATGTTGCTTGATTTCGGCCTCAATCGCCTCCTGAAGCTATAGAGGGCCTCTTCAATCGGTTCTCCGACGCGCACAATCATTGCTCGCGGTTGTAGATCCAATGCATCAGAGTGACTGAGGGGTGTTTGTGTCTACCTTTGGGTCGAAGATTCAAAAGTCATTATTCTTGACCCATCAGGGCTTAGGAACACTGCAGCGATGGTCACAAATTGCAGCACACAGAGTTAAACCAGACGATGTTCCCATGAGGCCACCACTTGATCCCGGACTTCATACCAGGGCTTACGGACGTGCGCGGTAAACAGGTGCTTTTACTTGATCACACATCTCGAATTTGGTTTCTTCGGAGGGACTGGTGCTGAAAAGCCAGACTGCGCTCGGGTGCTATTCAGTGCCGCAGATGGCTTCGACGCAGTTTGACAAGGGTAGCAGGGTCAACAGTCTCTACGTTCGGCCCTGAGCAAGTAAAGGGCAGTTCATAAAAGATCTCGAATGAGGCTGGACTGAGACCCGGCATTTCTAAGTCATGGACAGAACGGGTGCGGGATTACCTATTTGAGAACGAACTTGGGCGGTGGAAGCTGACCTTTTCTATATCTCTTGGATTGCCGCAAGTTTGGACAAGGAGCCAGAAGATGGCATTCATGAATGAGATGAATTTCATCGTACTCATCCTGCTCTCAAGGTTTTGGTCGTCGTTTTCGCCGGGCAACATCTGTGGGGACTTCTTTGCAAGTCTCTTTGTGTAAACCTACCATTTTTCTAGTGATTCGATTACAGAATGTACCTGAAGTGATAGATGCTTCAGTCCTTGAGCATCATCACAGATCGAGCATGATCATACACAGAGATTGACTGAGTTGATGAGTAATAAACAAGCCGGAGGATAAGTCATGAGAGTATCAAATGCAATGTATCGGACTTTGCTCAGGCAACTGAGAATAAGAAGCGCCATTGATGCCTGTAGGCCTGAATATTTACTGCGGAGATCGTGACGATCGCTGCTGTTAGTGTTGAATTTTCCATATTCGACGAGAAGTACGGATTTTTTGCACGTCAATGCTCGAGTCAGCGGACCAGGATGCCGCATGGTCGCCCTATAAAGCGTCGCAGGCTGACGCCTCCGATTGATGACAGTAAGACCAGTGAGACTATCGAAGCTGCGGACCTCTTCCACCGAGCAGCAGATTGGGAGTTGGAGCAGGAATATGAGCAGCAATCAAGGCAAAAGAAGGTCAAGGAGAGCAACCGACTGCCAATCAAGGATGCACAGGGACGAATCGAGCAGGCAGTGCGATCAGGGGAAGAGGAGTCTGCCGAAGAGGTGGACAGTTTTCTTGGTTCTGGCAGCGAGTCCGAGGAGAACGCTGACACACCACCTACGGAAGACACAGATATTGCTCCAGCAATACCGCTGAAACAGCAACTTATAACAGCACAAGAAGAGATCGCGCGCCTAGCAGGTCTCATAAACGAGGATCCCGAAGAAAATGCGAGTTCTTTCAAGAAGTTGGCGCAGGTAGCGGGAGACAATGCGCATTCAAGTATCAAGAAACTGGTCCTTGTGTCGCAAGCTGCAGTCTACAAAGATGCTGTTCCAGGCTATCGTATACGAGCGTACAAGGACGAGGACTTAGGGAACAAAGTATCAAAAGATGTCAGGCGGACAAGACAGTACGAGCATTCGCTAGTGACGAGCTACTGTAGCTATGTTCGACAGTTGACGCACATATGCAAGGGCAAGAACAAGGAGGACGGAGAATTGAAGGCGACCGCACTGAACTGTGTTTGCTCGTTGCTACTGGCTATACCACATTTCAATTTCCGGACGGAGCTCCTGAACGTGGTTGTATCCGAATTGAGTCGCAAAGAGCCGTCAGTACACTTTCAGAAGAGCTTGAATACGATAGAGAAATTCTTCGATCAGGATGAAGACGGTGGTCCATCACTGGAAGCTGTCACCCTGCTTACGAAGAGGATGAAAGCCCGAGACTACGATATCCTAGAGGACGTACTACATACGTTCTTTCATCTACGACTTCTTTCAGAGCTGTCTGTCAGCGCCTCGCAGAATAGAGCAGAAAATGTAGAACAGGGCTCAAAGCTACATGGCAGAAGAGCCAAAAAGGAGAAGTTTGAGCATAGGTCAAAGAAGGAGAAAAAGCTGGCAAGGGAGCGAAAGGCAGTCGAGAAGGATATGCGAGAAGCAGATGCTGCAGTTGACTACGAATCTAGGGAGAAATTGCAGTCTGAGACACTGAAGATTGTGTTTGTGACTTATTTCAGAGTTCTGAAGGCGCGAGTAACGCATCTGTTGGGTGCTGTACTAGAAGGTCTGGCAAAATTCGCTCATTTGATCAATCAAGACTTCTTTGGCGACATTGTCGAGGCGCTTAAGGACATCATTAGGGAGGCAGAGGCAGCAGAAGATGAAGGAGAAACCTCAGACCCAAACCAAGAAAGAGATCGTATGCGAGAGTCTCTGCTCGCCGTACAAACTGCGTTCATACTGCTGTCCCAGCAAGATGTCGCTAAGTCGGCTTCGGCTCTGCACCTCGATCTCTCCTTCTTCAAGTCCCATGTATACAGGAGTTTGTATGCTGCGAGTACAGATGCGGACATCGAGCTTGGGCCAAAGTCTACGCGTTTGCCAGATCCTCACGCTGCTCGGGTAAGCAAAAGGGACTCCAAAGTCAATGTTTCCACGCCGATGCTTCTGTTGACTCGGGCTCTAACTGCCATTCTGCTGACGCCATCATCGAACCCAACCGCTGAAGCGGTAGCAGCCTTCTACAAAAGACTGCTGACAGCATCTCTTCATACGCCAGAGAAGTCTACCAAAGCAATGCTCGCACTGATGGATTCACTTGTCAAGAAGCATAGGCGGAGACTCGAGCCCTTGTGGTATAGTGATGAGCGGAAAGGCGATGGAGTATTTAGAGGTGATGCTGAGACTGTGGAAAGTACGAATATCTTCGCGGTAGGGAGTGGTGTGTGGGAGGAAGAGCTGTTGAGACATCATTATTGTCCAGAGATTAGCGAGCATGTCAAGGCACTCGACAAGGAGATTGCTGGCATTGATAAGTAGTTGCGTAAAAGAAGGACGTCGTTCTTGCCAGTCAGACCGAGATTTTCTATAGTTGTTCTCGTGACCTCGTTGCACGTCGGAAGTCAGGTGCTCCTATGCAGGTACACGGCGAACCCCTGCCAAACTAAAATCCCAACCAGCGCCACAATTTGGGCTCTGGTCACACCACAGATTTCTCTGACTCGCTGAAGATTAGAGAGAGCGTTCGATGTACGGTTACTGAAATCCTGCCATGCTTACTGCAAAATGGTCTTAACAATAATTCGATTGAGAAAAAGCAACCTCTCCCCACCCGTTTTCTTGGCAGGTTCGTTTACAGAATGGAAGCCAAACCTCGAAATGGACTACGAGACTGTAGATGATGGTACTGGGCACCAGCACGTCTTCTACAAAGCTGTCGACCTAAATCCGGGCGAATATCAATACAAATTCCGATTAGGGCACGGCGATTGGTGGGTTACAGAGGATTCAGCTCCCACAGGTATGTGTAAGCCCAGTTGCTCGCGACTACGAGTCCTAAAAAGAAGCAGTTACTGACGATTTTGGCAATGTCAACAATTTGATCAAGCTTGAGTCTGAAGATAGCACGCGGGTTCCTGCCGAGGAGAACAGAGAACCTCACCGGCAATCAGATGGGCAGTCGCTACAGGAGCGTTCAGTCACCACATCTGATTCCGGCATCACTTCTCCGGAATCAGCACATTCGGTCGACATCAACGCCGCAGAGGTGCAATCGGTTTCCAGCACTCGTCCAATTATCAATGGTGCCGAGGAAGCCGGAAGTGAGATATCCGCAGGTCTCGAGGATAGAGACCCTGCAAGGAAAAGGACAAAACCTTCACCTCGTGAAACTGACACACAAATAAATGACACCGCTCCAAAGACAGCCAAGAGCCGGGAATCAGATCGACCTGCTGGCGGCTTTCTGAAAAAACTCCTGAGTTGCTGTTCCAACCAGTAAGATCGTCGTCGAGATCGAGCAGAACTGGGCTAATGCTGGACAGAGTGGCCGTGGGCATGGCAGTGGTGGCAGTGTCAATTGCTCTTTATGTGCAGCATCGGTAAGATTGTAATCCTGGGAGGTGCTCGAAAACAATTTGGTGCGAGAAAATGCTATAATTGATCAATCACTGCTTCGGCAATAGTAATGTTTCCTAAACTACCCTTGAGTAGCTCGTACAGCCCTGTCAGAGAAGGGATTGTCGGAGCACAGTAACCCTCTCGGCTCTCGGATTATATAGTGACTAACGGAGTATCTTCGGACATACCCGGCTCGTAAGAGATCGTTACCTTCGATTGTGCAACTGAGCCGAACGTCTCGCAACACTTGCCTTGACGGACAATCTATCAAAGCATCGTCGTCACTCTCGAGGATGTCTACACCCGCGAGGAGAACACGGACTGGTTGCAAGACTTGCCGGCAAAGGAAGCTGAAATGTGACGAAGTATGGCTTGACTCTCCGACGAGAATACATCGAACTGATAACCGGCATAGACCAAACCAGTCTGCGGCCAATGTCGCAAGTCAAATCGAGAATGCCAACCTAGCGAAGGCATAGCTTTTCGCCATGCGCAGAATGCTGGTATGGCAGAGGAGGGTGGGAAAGATGACTTGTCAAGTTTTTACAAATATCGTCAGAAGTTTAACAACACCTATTTCCTGCCGGTACCCAAGGAGCGTAAGTTGTGTCAACGACCGAGCTCGGCTACAGTGCTGACATCTGCGTAGTGAGCTTCATTCACATCACAGATCCCTATGCTGATGAGCCAGCCGTGCAATCCACGCAGCGTCAGGCTCCAGCTCCTCACCCTCAATATACACAAGAACAATCTAATCCGCAATACGTTGATGTGGCCGCAAGTTCACTGAAGGCAATGATTGACCCTGCGCTCGAACAGACGAGCGGCAGTTCCCATCAGCGCGACAATGAAGGCGCCCAATTAGCACAAGAGCTCGAGCAAGCCGCGCATGCGCCAGGTGGCGGCGGTGAAACAACAGAGCATGACAACCTTCAAGACACTATCATGAAAGCTCTGAGACAAACGAACGAACAAGCTCAAAGCTTCTAGTAGGAGCGTGTAGCCACGAGCAACAGAGGTCTGTTCGCGATGCCAACGGTGTTAAAGCGAGCTAGGATGATTTATGACACCCTGCGTAAATGCCGTTGCTGCTAAATGGTCCAGAAAGAGCACGATATGCGCAAGCACAATTTTGTTGGTATACAGGTAGTTTCTTGTTCGATAGGGTTGCTTACGACCTACATTTTCTTCAAGCTGGCTTCTAGCGGAGTCCTTTGCACCCGGGAGCGTTACATCTGAAGACTTTGAGAGCTGGAATGTTTTCGGTCTACCATCCAGAGATGCACATACCGCTTTTCGGAAGCCGCTACACTAGACACAAGGTTTGGCTTTGCTTTGCGTTATCTGAGACCGTTCATATTCATATCGAGCGTCACTAGAGGCAACGCCAGGTATCTTCACGTCTTTGGATGTTCACAGGCAGCAATGTTCCTTTACAGTGCACCCAAATGCTTTGCAACCGTTGACCGCGATGTAGAATGTAAGCGGAATGCCCTTTTTGCTGCGGCAGGCACTAGCTCCACACTAATCAGACCAGTTTGCGGCTCGATCCGCATGTAGCAAGCCTAGTTCATAGTCACCACAAAGGCACTTTTCATTCGATATTCTCAACCACAACAGACCGGAGAGCAGTATGTAATTCAGTCCGGAGCAGCCATCAAAGCATGGCCTGATGGCAAGCTGCTAGCAACAGCAGACTCCTTATGCCGTTATTTCTCGAGATTCATTTACTGCGACCCTAGTGTTGAGCTTCGCAAAAAAGTATAAGGGCATAGCAAAGTCGGATAATTTCTCAGTACAAGGAATGGAACAGCTCGCAAGGATCATTGCTGTGTAAGATCATGAAGGGATGAACTGGGAGCTTATTGGGGCAAGGAAATGACATGTATTCGCCTAAACAGTTCCACGTCAAGCACAATTGGCTGTCAGTAATAGGTGTCTGGCGCAGGTTTTCAATTTCGCTCAGATGGCAGTCACTCAACGGAAGCTCATCAACAGTCTGGAACTGTGGAAATTGCCCTAAGACAGCCACGGCGTCATGTCAACCGGTAGAAGTGGGTGTCACGGTCCACCACGTCACCTACCTGGAACAAGCTTTGAGAAAGTCGACAGCACACGACGACACTCTGATCATCACGCGCCCAGAATGCTAGCGACATAGAAAGAAAAATTCGACTTGATACACCGATCTTTAGGTAGATGATTCTGGCGAGTACGGAGATCTGTTACCTCTTGTACTCGAGACTAGGCGATCTTCCCAAACACGTCTACGCGATCCATACCTATGATGTGACTTGCTAGGCGCTAGAAAATTCCGAGCAAAGGTAAACGAGACCATGACTCGCCATGCCTTGCGTCAAATCTTCCCTGTCGACGGCTTCCGCTCGCTAAACTCTGCTTAAAGTGTCCTTCAGAGGTCGCTTACAGCAGTTGTTCGTATTTGCTACTTCGAAAACGCAACGGTGAATCTGTAATTTGGGCTATACTTTGCTCGATACCCATCGAGCTCGAGGACAAAATAGAATCTACCTTGCTGTCGTCAAGGTGACAACAGCATGTAGCCCAACAAGCTCTGACATTGTAACAGAGCGCAGCGAAAAGGTCACTTTCGGCGTAGAGTGGAGGTACCGCTACGTCACAGCTTCGCGTTGCAGTACTCGTTGCCCGCGACTAGCATTTTTGGCACCGGTCTACAAATCCCAGTCTTCTGGGCGTTCTAGGCAGCGTGCAGTTGTGGAATCCAGCCCGTGATAACCTTGCAGTATTTACCAATCGAGGCACACTCGCTTGGATGAAGCTAAAACGATGAGTGTCGGCGGACAGAGCTCACCATAGACACAAATTATTTCATAGCCTCATCTTCCCAAGTCTTGATTGAAGACTTGACCCGCCACTTACAGATCTGCTTGCTTCAATTCTCATCCGTCGCTCCTTGCCTTAGCTACGCGTCTTATCACGCCGACTTTGTACAACGGTGCGACCAGAACTTCGATCCAATCTTTTGCTGCGCCACACAAACATCGTCGTTCACGTTGAAGGTGATTTAAGTTAACTGCTAGATTTGCCGCGCCGATCCGAGTCATACTGCCTTACATCACACTCGACACAGCTGCAGCATTTCCAAATGCGCCCAGTGCATGCATGAATTGCTTTTTCGAAATAGCACTCGATCGCTACACAGACACAGTCACAACAGGAACAACCACGTTCGTTCGCTAGCTCCCGCTCGTTTCCCCTCGTGTCTCCGAAATGGGTCGGCTGCGAAACCTGTCGGCCAGTTTTAAGGCGGCAGCCTTCCCTTCCGCCAGCAATGTCTCTCCAAGTTCAGACACAAGAGCATCGCCCGATAGCCTTGATAGATCCAATAACGAAAAACTGAAAGAAGGTCCAGTCATTGCTCAAGAGTCTGCCTCGAATTCGGTACCTGAGCCCTTGTCTAATGCACGTCCGAGCTCAATGATTTTCACGCCGCCTACCATAGGTCCGGCGCCCAATGACGAGGTGGAGGAGCTGAAGCCTGTGTTCAGGTAAGCGGGACATGCTTTGCAGCTATGATTAGGTGCTTATGGGTAATTAGCTATTTATCAAGCCACGCGAACAAGTTATATCAAGAGGGTACGAATGGCAATGCCTTCAGGCACCGTATGAGGTTGGGCTAATGTGTTTCAGGATATTTCTTGAAACTCGACGACCTAGATACACGTCAGTACAGATACAGAAAATACGGGGGAAACGCGACTGACTTAACGCAGATGGCAAACCTAACCCAAATCGCGTCTGGACGGAGTGTTTCGCCCAGCTTGTGGGCACCATACTTTCCTTTTGGGATGCTGAAGCTCTAGATGCTGCAGGTCAGGACGGAGAAGTTGCTCCCTCCTTCATCAACCTTGCAGATGCTTCAATCAAAATGGTTCGTCTTGCCCCAGTCAAGCACCGCACACCTAATGGCCATTAGATTGAGACCTTGCCTACCCGAAATCAAAATGTACAGCCGCTGCAGAACGTACTCTCGATATCGACTGCTGGCAAGAATCGTTACCTGCTACATTTCAATTCGCTTCATTCCTTGACCCAGTGGACCGCTGGCATCAGACTCGCCATGTTCGAAAACGCTTCGCTACATGAGCTCTACACAGGCTCCTTGATAGCTGGTAAAGGGAAGCATCTGAACAGCATAAATCAGATCATGACCAAAAATAGATTCAGAATCGAAGATTGGGCAAGAGTACGGTTTGGAGCGGGAACACCCTGGAGACGTTGCTGGTGTGTCATTGAGCCCCCGGATGAGAAGGAGTGGCAAAAGTCCCAAAAGAAGATGGGCAAGCGATCGGCCTACGAGAAGGTTGTCTACCCGAAAGGAGACATCAAATTCTATGACACCAAAAAGATCAAGAAGGCTCTGCCTATCGCAACAATTACTGACGCATATTCCGCCTATGCCATCTACCCACAGTCGAAACCACTGATCAACGAGTCTACCCTGGTCAAGCTTGAAGGCAAGATCACAATCCATTCGCAACCAGAGTCCAAAACGGAGGGGTTTGTGTTTGTCATGCCAGAAGTTCACCCTGCAGTGTCCGGATTCGAGATGATGCTGAGATGGTTGCTTCCAGTCTACGACACTTTTTCGTTGTACGGTCGACCAACACGACTCATTCCAGATACCCTCGATACGAGATCTCTCATGTTCGCCATGCCAAAGGAAAGACGATATGGATACCTCGATATTATGGATGTTGGAGCTCTAATCCATACCGAAGGCAGTGACAAGTGGACTGAGCGAGAGTGGCGCAAGAGGCTGAAGGAAGCAGTGTCTAGAAGAATGTCCATGCAAACACAGGGTCGATCCAGTAACGTTGAGAAGGTCAGAAATGTTACCAATCCCCGACAAGGTATCCAGTTCTCGGACAGCGCGTCTACCAGGTCGAACCAGTCATCTCATCGGCATAACATGTCGACTGATGGTGTCTTCGAACCGCCCAAGAAGTCCTACACTGGTCCTGCTCATATCGCTGGCCCTCACTACCATGCCAGATCTGTATCCGAGAACATTACATTGTCTCCTCAAAAAATGCGGCAGCCGACATCAAAAGAGTATGCACCATCACGCCTGTCAGAAGAGACCTCACAAGATGCCGGCTACCCACCAGTTGCTCCTGTCCCTCAGCCACGGAAGCCGTTGAAGCCTCGCGTCAATGACGCTGGCTACATGGACAGTGCCAACAGCTCAGACAGTGAGATACAGGGGCACATTTATGCCGAAGACGTGGCAAACGACATGCAAGATATGACACAACAGAAGCCGATGCAGCCAGTCGCTGCACCACCAAATTTCCAGCATCAAGCTAATGAACAACCAAAGAGACGACCAGCTGACAGACCAGATATGAGACGAGAAAAGAGTCGCATGTCAGATGCAACTCTATCTCAAATGAATCCGAAGTTATTGGAGGAATTGCGAAGAGAAGACGCGTCCCGGGGTCAAAGCCCGAATCGGGCGCAGAATGTACAGGGAGGAGCTGCAGCCTCGGCCGCCGCTTACGCATGGCGCCAGGGCCACAGTGGGCCAGATCAAAGCCAAAGTCGTGGGGTAAATACTGAGACCGAGACCCCTGCAGATACGAATGGAACTCTGACTAACTCCCAACGACCAGCAGTGGTAACGAATCCTTCCTCAACATCACAGCACACACAAAGCTGCATTAATAGAAAACCTGTGCCGACATCAGCCCTTGTTGCCACAGATACCGACACCGTCCTACGACCTCAACCGAATCGGAACCCCTCCGAGACATCGAAGTATTCCATGTCAGAAACCCGCGATGGAGACTCCTCACCTGATTATTCGAGTCGCTCTTCTGAAGAACTTCCAAGACAGAAAGAGAAGGCAAGAGGTGGGGAGAGGAAGATCATCGGTGATCCTGACGTACAACGGCGACCTGATGCAGACAGTATACACGTTGACTTCGGTCGAACATTACGCCTGACACCGGAGAACAGTCGACCAAGTACGGCAGCTGGCAGACACTCGCCATTTGACTCTTTAAGTAGACCAGTGTCTGCAAGTGGGCGTAGGTCACCCTTCGACAAATTGGGGCAGCCTTTCACAGATCGGAAACCGCCTCTGGATTCTCACGGACTATCATCGCCAGCTCGAACTGCTGAAGAGCGACCTAGCCTGACCTCGAAAGATCGTCCCTTACATTCCCGATCACAATCTTACGCATGGCACCCTGGTACACAGGCTCGAGATGGAAAAGACGGACTATCAGCAGAAGAGTTCGTGCAACAACGAGCAGTCATGGCCATGACGAAGCCACAGGGCTATCTAGCGCACCGGTCGCTCTCATCTAGTCGTCTTGAGCAGATCAAGAATGACCAGCAGGCACGACCATTAAGCCCCTCCTCAACTTTACCGAAAAAACTACAGAAGCGCAGCATGCCGTCGTCCAGGAACTCTTCCCGTCATTCCATCGACTTTTCCGCACACCTATCGGCTCGTGAGCAAGAGTATGTCGCGAAAATGACTGGAGGTCCACTTATAAGCAATGTTACGAACCAGAGCAGAACGCCAGACCCCAAAGTCGGCTTGATCGGGGCTATCGGAGCACGCGAGCAAGAAAGGCAAAGCATTAAAGAGGGTTTACAAGGCCAAATGGTGCAAGCTGCTATTGATCAGCGGAACCGAGAGTCCAGGTCGAACCAGATGCAACAGGCCCAGGCAGAGCAAAAGCGTCAGAGCCAGTACATGATGCAGCAGATGCAACAATCGCAACAGTACCAGCCTCAGTATCCGAATGTGTCTGAATATAACCTTCATCATATACCCCAGGCTCACCAGTGGAACTCGACGCAGCAACAGCAACCATTGCCGTCGCAGCACGCGCAGGTGAGCCAGCAGAATATGTATGCTCCACAGGCAGAGCAAGCGCCGTCAACTATGTACAACTTACAACGACAGTCAAGCTATGGCCAACAAGGCGTGCAAAGGACGCCACCGCAGCAAGGCCACGCCCCTCAGAATATGGCGCATCAAAGGAGTCAAAGCTCATATAGTCAGTATGGACAGTATGGAGGCTTTTATGCTCCAAAAAGGTAAATCTTACTAGGAGGACTTGTATATCATTGTCACTTTGGTTAAATGGTGCATAGCAAGCATTGGTTAGAGGTGCCCAACGACGTATGAAACATTAATCATAGGAGAAAAGTATTTTTAGAGATGTTGAGACAACGGACAATGCAAATAGATGAATTGGCAACGCCCAAAGTGTCCTTTCCGCTCCTAACACTTGGTATCTGAAGCCAAAAAGGAAGTCACCTTCGCTTGCAGCTAAGCAACAAAGTGCGGTAGCAGAAGCTTATACTATGCCGCTTTGTTCCACCTGCCACGATTGGAAGACCAAACTGGAAAGCGGAATCATGAGCTGGTAACGGGATATAACGCTGTAGATTCGTCCGGATTCTTTACACCACCAATCTCACCTACACCTACTCGGCGTTTCATTACTTCCAGGACAATAGACAACAGATGGATTCCGACAGAAGACGAGCTCTTCTACATAACATGGCTGCTGATCGGGACAGCTTCCATGTTGGTATTCTCACAATGACTCGGGTTGGCTTCGCACTGCCTCCGGACGAGGTCCCGACCGCGTAGATCCTCGCTTCCACCATTGATATATCTTCATAAGAAGGCCACGGCATTACGTGCTATGGAAGCCAGCCATTTTTCAACGAGATTGAGGCCATCGACCAACCTGTGGACCTGCAAAGTCAAAAACGCGTGTGGATTTCGCTCCAGTCGTGAGATCCGCTTCCACCGTACACACTGGCCGAGGCCGTTCTTCCAACGAGCATACCGCGTCATGTCTGATTCGATCTCAATATCAAACATATTTCTGTGACGTGAATGGTCCTAATCTAGTCCGAGCCTCCATGACCCCTTAGGGCCTGTGGTCAGTAGGGAACAAAGAGCATTCATGGTCGTTGACTGGATGTTTGAATGAAGGTGAGTAGCCTTCGAGCATGAGATACGAAGTGAACATCAGCCCTGATTTACCATAGAAAGAGCCCAGAATTCTGGCGGTGTTCCGCAATTGGAATTGCTTGCCAGAAGACCTCACGGAGCAGCTCTGCAACACAATTTATGTGTAACTGCAGCTCGCTGGGCTGATTTGTTGAACTGATCTGCGAGCGTCTTGACCTGACGTGGACGTCCTTCTTTGAGTTGGTTCTCCCGAGGGACACGGCCGATTGTGTCCAGCTGAACGGGAATGCACCATGTGCGCTGACTTGGAACTGATTAATCGTGATTTGATTAAAGCTTGCTAAGCTTACTTGGTTGAATGGTCGAACGCAGGACTAGCAACATGTGTATAGGTGATACCTGATAAAATCCTTGCACAGCACTTTGTAACGCAATTGACCGAACAGTATACCGATTCACTAATATTCCTCGTCCCATGTAGCCCAGTGTAACCTGGCACTACCTTCCAAGTAGCATTCCGTGCGTGGAGGGAATACACTGCTGGACTGTAGAAAATGCTTCACCATAGATTTCCACGGGGAGTTGAGCAAGGGCACAAAACATACTAGTCGACTTCGTGACTTTCTTAGAGGCTTCGAGTAAGTGTTGGTTGGACTTCGACCTGGACTTCATCGGCTGGTCTTTTCGCTGCTTTTGAGTATTGTCTAGATTCCTGGATAGGCCTTATCTCGAACCTTTTTGTCATGAGTCACCTGAATTTAGGCTTTGGTGAAGACAGAAGAAATCACTGATTAGGGGGGTTAGCATTTCGGTCACGTTGTTACTCATTCTGCGAAACATCGGGGTTCATCATTGCTCGGAAATGGGACGAATCATGCCAAATTGGATGGTTTATTGAGAGTCGCAAGAAGCATTCACAGTGCGTCTGCGACATTCAACTTTCACGCTGAAGCATTCAAGTGTAGCTGGAATATGATGGCGCATATGGCACGACGCCCAGATAAAGCTTGGAAAACAAATGTTGAAGCTTGCGAGTAGCACGTGACTTGCGGTGGTTAGATTGGGCACCGTTTGAGCTCGTTCAGCTTTTTGTCGCGGACGTTCTTTTGCCATACAAGATCCCAGCCCTGACAGCTGCCAAGAAGTTTTTGCCCGCCTTGCTAGCGTTGGACCAGTCGTGATTGCTTCGTTTCCCTTGAAACACTGGACATATCTGATCTCACCGGTCTCGCATACCCAGAAAAACATTGTCACACAAGTATTCTCTACCCCTCTATTGAATTTGACCATCCGGTGTCAACTTCAATCCCCTTTTTAATCGCCACCACAATACACCATGGTTAGTAGACTAGTTCCCCAGCTTTTTTATCGCGAGTGTGGGGCGGACATGTGCTGCCATCAAGTGCTGACAGTGGTTGATGTAGGCCGACTCTCTCACCGAAGAGCAGGTCTCTGAGTTCAAGGAGGCATTCTCCCTGTTTGTGAGTCCTTCACAGTCGCGTGGGATGTTTACATTTGGCTAACTTGCGCAGGACAAAGATGGCGATGGTCCGTATCCCCTTCTTCGAGCCCAACCTCTCCTGCGATAGCGGTGCTCGTGGTAGCCGTGGAGACTCCAGCTAACGCCAACAAGGCCAAATCACGACCAAAGAGCTGGGCACGGTAATGCGATCACTGGGTCAGAATCCTTCCGAGTCAGAACTGCAAGACATGATCAACGAGGTTGACGCAGACAACAATGGCACAATTGATTTCCCTGGTACGATCTATATCACACAGAGCGATTGAGGACGTGCGCTGATAGAAACCAGAATTTCTGACCATGATGGCGCGGAAAATGAAGGACACAGACTCTGAAGAAGAAATTCGCGAAGCGTTCAAGGTGTTCGACCGCGACAACAATGGCTTCATCTCTGCTGCCGAGCTGCGACATGTCATGACCTCTATCGGTGAGAAGCTCACCGATGACGAGGTGGATGAGATGATCCGGGAGGCAGACCAGGATGGCGACGGAAGAATCGATTGTGAGATCCTACCCACATCTGCCAGCAATCAAGCGCTAACCATGGTCAGATAACGAGTTTGTCCAGCTCATGATGCAGAAATAGATGATAATACTACAGCATGAACCTTGAAGACTGATACTTTCGACCCAAACCGTTCCTCCGCCCACGTCATACCAGCATATAATCCACGATGGACGCTGTTTGACAGCGCTCCGAAGGGCTCGTCCCAGCGCTTGATTTGGAAGGATCTTTTGAACATAAATACCCCTCAATGCGAGATACGTCTCAAAATACCAAGTCTTTGACCTTTACCACAGAAGTTTGGCTTGCACGCAGTTGTTGCGACTAGGCAGAGCTTCTCGTGCGAAACTATCTCAGCCAAAACTATGGCAAGGAGTCAATTGCCAACGGAGTGCTGCGTGATGTGCGTCAAATCTCGTTTAAATATGCTGGTTGATTTCCTTTCCTGCCTTTTCGCGACGCCAATAGTGCTTGTATCTAAAGTGAGGAAGCTCTCAAATCGTTGAGTACCCATGCGTTGGCGAAGAAAGGGTCGAGCATGATGCTCCATCCTAGCTTATGGGCATCCATGAAGACGAAAGCTCTGACGCCAAAAATCCTGTCAGTGAGCGTTCAGCCATCTGATAATACCATCAAACGCTTTGGACTGTGCTTCCATGATTGACTTGGACTCATACTCCCCCACAACTGCGAAACCTGTCGCCACGATTAGCATCAGACTACCGCCAGAAGTGGTCAATACTTACCATGTGGCACACCAGGATAAACCTCGATTTCATGCTCTACCTTACTCTCCTCCATCCACTTCCTTCCGTCCTCAAGCACTTCCGCCGGAAACAACGGGTCATCTTCCACGCAAATAAGCTGCACCGGCGCCTTGACGCCTTTCAAATCCTCCCTCCCCACCAACGTGCCATGCGCACACACACCGCATCTGATCTCCGGACTCCTTCTTACCTGTCCCGCCTCTGCCTTAGCTGCCGTATCTTGGCCCTGCATCGCGCTGTCCGGTCGCTCCCCCGCAAGCGTAAGCACGTACTTCCCGCCAAAGCAGTACCCGACCGCGTAGACCCCGTCGCCGTGACTCACGGCGTCTGCGAAATCCGAGCGTGCTTGGCCGAGCACGGCGTCGATGATGGGCAGTGTCGTCTCGGGCGTGTGCCGCGCCAGCCACATGTCCAGCCCGAATGACTTGGCGGTTTCTGCAACCTTGAGTTTCACGGTGTCGAGCCAGGATGTGGAGGAGTCGAGATCCGTTTCGTCCGGCTTACTGTTTGGTGCTGGATCGCCCGCGAAAAGGTCGGGCATGACGGTTAGGTAGCCGGATCGGGCGAACATGTCGGCTTGGTATTGGTTGTTGGGAGAGTGTATGCCGCTGCCGTTGGTGAGGAGCAGGAGAAGTTTTGCTGGCGTGGTTGGGTAGTCGGTTGGTTTGGAGACGTAGACTTCTGTATCGCCGATGGGCCTGCCGAGGTCCCATTTGGAAATTGTGCCTGTTGGGGCTTCTGTCAGGTCGGGTGGGAGGGGCCGGGAAGTGGTACAGTGTTCTGAGAGGGGTGGTTGTGGAAGCGACTGTGGTTGTGAATGAGGCTCTGAAGCGGCTGTTCTTGGCGCGGAGGTCAATGGCTCCCCATCATCTGATATTGGCTCATCTTGAAGGTCTGACTCGGGGGCTCTGGTTGCTACCAGAGGATCTGACATGGCTGAAGGCCGCCACCAGGTTTAAGAATTGGGAGGATCTGGCACGTCAAAGCAGATCGCCTAATGCTTCAAGGGACAAATTCTTAGATTTCGCCTGCTTAACAAGTACCTATTCAGAAGCAAGAACGTTGAACCAATGCTCCTTGGCTTTGGCGCCTTGGTCATACGGAGTGGGGGTAGAGCGTGCACTGCGCTAAACCTTCCTCTTCGCAGACCTTGCACATGCTCCGGACATATGTTCCGCACGTTCACTTCCGGACCTACTTCAGGCCAGGAGTTGTGTCAGAGAAAGTCGCGGCTTACAACTATAGCTTTCGTCAATTGTCTACAATCTCGGACTCTGATAATAGACGGTTAGCAAGGTCATCATTATCAGTTTAGCCTTCAGCTCAGTCTCCTGGCTACATCCGATCCTGCAATCGATTCTGGCTAAGATCTTCTCACCAGACGCCTCCTTCGCCAGGAACAAAGCTTCGTCGTGCTAGAATCGCTGTCGTTGGCGCAGGCTCGGCCAGTTTTTCCCCTGTTGGTCATTGTATCGGCTATGGCTTCGATGTCGCCCTGTTGAAAGCTGAAGCAAGGGACTATCTCGGCGGGACATAGAGCGTTTTACAGCTATATGGTGCTCACAAAAGCTAATATCTGTCAGTAATTCAACCGCACATCTGGTCTTAAAACACACAGCGTTATGTGCAGGTTGCATCCTGCGCTTCCCTCTTAAGGCGGCTATTCAAAGCAGAATTAGCTTGTGTGGCAGATCGAGAAGCTCTGGAAGATGTACAAGCTTGATGACAACACAAGGTCCGATACCCTGGTAGTGAGAGACTATAAACATGCACAAGGCAGACCAATAAGCAACCTCCTTCTGAGGTTCGCTTCGGCGGTGTGATTGCTACAATCGGCATTCGTGGACCCCAAAGATGCCACTCTGCCGGGCAAGAGACGTTCAAGGAGAACGGTACAGCTTGATGGGGAAGATACAAAATGAAAAAAGCTGCTCATTGTTGATGGAGGTGCGTCAGCCGTCGAAGCTCTAGCGCAGGCCGTTGAGGGAGGAGCTTCAGAGATCAAGGTGCTCGCAAGCTCAGACAAGTAGATCATCACACGAAAAGGTTTTGTGGACTGCCTCTTGGCCTTCAATGTGTTCGGGCAAGGGTCATTGTTCTCATGGATACCTGAGCAGATCCTTAGGATCCTCTTCTACCGCGATCTGGAAGACACCGCTCCAGCGGATCAAGGACTCTTCACTGAAATGCCGATGGTCAACTCTAAGATCTCCTCATCAAATCTGGCAGGGCAACGCCAACTGACTTGAAGACGGCATCGAAGACCTCCAAGAAAATGGTATCTCGTTCCACAAGTGTGCACAATGAGTTTCGAAAGGTGGTCCTGGTCACCAAACGCTGACCGAAGGAGATGTCATAGTTATTGCTACAAGATAAAAGCGGCTATAGCTATCTTTCCTACACCAAGAGGTATGACAGAGCCATACGATTCACCAAGATGGTATCTACAGGTCTTCCCAGTTGAATATCCGTCTATCTGCGCGAACTATTGCACATACCTTATTTCTATGGGCACTGTCGGCACCTGCCACATTGGCATCTATAATCGACTGCTTCTCATGTTCTTCATGGGACCTTTGACCACGCCAAAGACATGATAGATGAAGAGATGGGTTGACATGACCTCTACGCTGGAATCGTTGGCCCCAACCAGAGCTTTCGATTTCTTCACGTACTCAAAGCTCATCTACTGGTTCTATTTCGTTCTGGTAACTAATCGATTTGATCCAAGCGGATTACGGATTGTCTGTTCGGTGTTGGTGCCTCGCTGCCAGCTAGTATTTTTGAGCAAGAAGCCAAACTTGGGGGGACGGGCTGCGCTACCGGAGGAGCTGCCTAGATTGAGACGATGCCAATATTGTGCGAATCCGCTGCATTTTCAGTACGGTAAATGAATCTACATTGTGCCTGGTAGATGCATAGTAGGTATACTGGACTAGCGTACATACAGACCATGATAAAGCAGGAGAAAGCCGTGGCCAACATCGTGGAAAACATTCTCAAATTGAGATGTGGTGCATGCCACGCGACGTTACGCCCCGTCCACGTGCAATGCATCCATGCGATCCCGAAGTTGCATCTCATCTTCCATATCCAAGAGAAACTGCTCAGCGTTTCGACGATCTGGATGCAGGTCGTCAAATTTTCGCCTCATTATCTCAACCACGTTTCGCATCATGTGCAGTCCTGTATGAAATTGGTCTAAGTCCCAGAGTATAGTAGCCAGAAGCTGCTGCGATGTCAGCCTCGATGGATGATCTTCCGCTAGTGTCCGCTCTTTGATCTTTACTACCTGCTGTAATAATATCGCCGCCTTCTCAACTTGTCCATTAGCATAGTATACCCTCGCCAGCTCGTGTTGTGACGCTAGTCGAGAGGGATGATCTTCCGCGAGTATCTGCTCTTGAATCGTCACTACCTGCTCTAGTAGCATCACCGCCTTATCAGTTTGCCCGTTAGCCAAGTATGCGACGGCTAGAGCGTGTTGTGACGCTAGTCGAGAGGGATGATCTTCCGCGAGTATCTGCTCTTCAATCGTGACTACCTGCTCTAGGAGCATTATCGCCTTATCAGTTTGCCCGTTAGCCAAGTATGCGACGGCTAGAGCGTGTTGTGACGCTAGTCGAGAGGGATGATCTTCCGCGAGTATCTGCTCTTCAATCGTGACTACCTGCTCTAGGAGCATTATCGCCTTATCAGTTTGCCCGTTAGCCCGGTATGCGCCGGCTAGGGTATGCTGCGACGCCAGTCGATCTGGATGATCTTCCGCGAGTATCTGCTCTTTAATCGTCACTACCTGCTCTAGGAGCATTATTGCCTTGTTAGTTTGCCCGTTAGCCTCGTATGCGACGGCTAGGGCGTACTGCGACGCCAGTCGATCTGGATGATCTTCCGCGAGTGTCTGCTCTTCAATCGTGACTACCTGCTCTAGGAGCATTATCGCCTTATCAGTTTGCCCGTTAGCCAAGTATGCGACGGCTAGAGCGTGTTGTGACGCCAGTCGATCTGGATGATCTTCCGCGAGTATCTGCTCTTTAATCGTCACTACCTGCTCTAGGAGCATTATCGCCTTGTCAGTTTGCCCGTTAGCCCTGTATGCGCCGGCTAGAGCGTGCTGCGACGCCAATCGATCTGGATGATCTTTCGCCAGTGTCTGCTCTTGAATTTTCACTATCTGCTCCAGTAATGTCACTGACTCCAGCACTCGTCCGTTCTGACTTAGACTCCGACTAACGAGTCCATACAGAGGAAGCCATTTCTCATCTACGGTTGTATTGTCCAAGCCAAGCCACATTAGCAGATTCTGTAGAAGCGTGAACAGTTCTTTGTCGACTCGTAGTTCATGCAACAGCCATCCACATCTAACCAGAATGCGCACGACCATCGGGTGCGGACCACTTATCAGCATCACACTCCGCTTCATTGACACTGAAGCCGCAAGGTGAGGACGCAGCGATTTTTGGTGCTCCCGCCAGAATGCCAGCTGAATACTAGACACAGCGAGTAGACATCCAGTCCTCACCCACGCTTGCTGCTGCGATGTCAATTCCTGTCGGTCTCTGGCCCAAGCGTGCGTCAGGGGATGCATCGAGACGTTAATACTACCCTTGGTGTCGTTGACGACCACTAAGGAATATGATTCAAGCAGACGAACAGCCTCGACCAGTCGAAAAGAGTCCCATGATTCTCCGCCTACATCCAGCAGGGGCAACAGCTGCGAAACATGCCACGGCAACAATTGCTCGATGTCGTCTTCGTCTTCGCCTTCGTCTTCCGTAGCAGCATTACCTGATACGTGTTGTGCACCATCCCACCCAGCCTTAAAAAGTGATAAAGGTAGCTGACTCGAAGCGAGTATACTGAAGACCGCTAAGAGTTCTAAGGCGTCGCTGGCGGCCTCTCTTTGTGAAGATTGGAGGATAGCAGCCGAAGCCTCGAACGTGGCATAAACGTCGCCGTACCGTGATTGTGCTTGCTCAGGTTTAAATGTCAGTAAGCGTTTACGCTGTCGGTTGAACACCCCGGAATATTCGGTAATAGAGCAGTGACCTCGTGCCATGTAGGCACCCGCCTGAATCAACGCCAGAGGATGACCCTTGAGCAGAGATGCAGCGACGGACTCAGCGTCGTGCTGGTGTGCGGCGTGTTGTGATGGAGGAATTTGAGCTGCTGTCAGCAATAGCTCGCTGGCACTTCGCGGTGAAAGTCCGTCCAAGCATACCACGTTACTGGTCGCATATTGATGGCACTGCTTGTTGCGCGACGTGATAATGACCACACCAGTGCAGCCAGTCGGAAAGTACTGTTGATAGTCATCATTGTTGTCGTCAGCGTTGTCGAGAACGAGAAGCCACGGTTGCTTCGTGTTGGCCAGGCTATGACGGACGTCATCGATGGTGAGCGCCGGTAGACCGAGCTGATTACCGATGGTAGAGAAGCCATTTTCTGCCATTGCTCTTGTGCTCACGTCGACCCAGAACACCCCCCAGAACCTAGTTTATATAAATCAGATGGCAATGATCCGAAGCACGAGAATCACAGACTTACGATGTGCGCACCCGGTCGGCTACATGCAGGCAGATTTCACTCTTACCTTGTCCGCCCATCCCTGTGATTACAATTCGGCATTGAGCTGTCCTCGAATCGTCCTGTAGGGCATGCAGCACAACATCCGCGATCTCTGCGACGAGATCTGAACGACCAGTAAAGTAGGGATTAGTCGCCCGATTGATCGTCCAATGCACGTTTCGACCCGTAGTATTTGAGCCTAGAAAACCGTTAAATCAGTAAATACGACAGCGCGCGCGATTACTGTGATATTCTTGACCTGAGGACCCCACTAGTATGCATTAACACATCAAAAATTATGGTGCAAAGTATAATTTAGAAGGTTAAGAAGAAATCTGTTCTTCTTAAAATCTCGTGTTGTGCTTACTTACTGAAAATAGGGACCATATAGGTCAACAGCTCTTTCGCGCATCCAGCCGCCGCCGCAGCTCCGTAGGCATGCCAATCGTCGTTCTTGTGGGAGTCCGCGTAATCGGAAATTCCTCTAATGACGATACAGCGAAAGTCATTCATCAGGCCTGCTGCTTCCATCTCGAAACACAGTGCTCCACCCGCGTCTTTCGCAATCTTGTCCCGTAACTCAGCATTTTTCACGACTCGATTGCCCGACGCGATCAAGCCGTAGAAGATCACGGGTGTGTCCTTTGCTCGAGGTGCCCTCTCTACCACTTGCGTGCCGTCACACTGCTGACACGTAAGCTGCCCTGGTACGTGCTTATGCGTGGGTTTAAAGAGGACATCTTTCTCGACAGCGGGACGACGGTAGACATCAAGTTCTGGATACTTGTTCATCATGTCGTCTAAGAAAGTCGAGATTTGGTTGCCCTTGACACGATGGTCTGATTGCATCTCCACGACGCAGGTCCGACAGCTGGAAGGCGGAGGCTCCAGAAACCCCTTGGGCTCGAATCCCATAATTGTGTCTTTTCCTAGATCATATTGTATCACACCTCTGTGTACGCCCGACGGCATGCTAACCACCACATCTCCCAGCCGTACATCATGCTGCTGGCTTGGCACACCACCTCCAATCCCTACCAGCAGGTGCAGCGTGGTGTGAGGAAAGGTCCGCTTCATGTCCGTCGCCACTATGGCCGCCGCGCCCAGGCCCTGCGCGCCTTCCGGGAGGAAGGCGATCACCACGTTGTGGCCACTCATCCGCCCGCAGATGTACCGGTTCGAGTCCCCTTCTTGCTTGGGGAGTTTAGCATGTTCCTCATCAAGCATGTACCGTACGGCGCTCATTTCGACTTCTAAGGGACAGATGATGGCCACCCCATAGTCATCGTGCCCCAGCTTCCTGGGGAAGGGCCGTGCCATGTCCGAGCCTGCTTTGACTTGGTGTGGAAGGTACAAGGTGCCCGAGCCTGACTCTTGTCCCCATAGCCACTCCTAGTCCCAGGAATGGGGACCCTTCTCTTCGGTCTTACTCCAGTCTCTACAAGCTTGTATGTCGAAGGAATTGAATCGTCTCGCTGGTGGCCGACTCAGAGCATGTTGAAATGATGCGGCGTCGCCGATCGGTAAAGCGGGCGGTGAGACCACCATCACAACACCCAACACGGAGTTGGATGAATGATACTTATCATCGTAAACCGCAGTTCAAGGTCTGGCGGGGTTGAAGCGCTAGGCTGCAAAGATGATTGGGCTGGCTTGCATCAACCAGCGGTTAGACACGAGACGCAGCCAGGCAGGCGATTCTCCGCGCATAGGGCTGATTATGGCGGCAAGGGCTTATCCAGCACATACATTGCTAGAACATCGCGTATAGGCATCATGTCCGGAGGAAAATATGCAAATTGTACATCTCTATGCGAGCCTTAGCAAAATATACCATAATTTTGATACCGTTTACAGATCAACGCTAGCTCTTTCAAGTCTCCGAGCTTGTCGGACGCTAATTATCCCGAGAAATGTCCTTTGAAACGGCCCAGCTGCCGCTGCCGGGACTACAGGTATGCTTCGTAACATTTAATATTCGGTGGTAAAAATGGGTCCCAGGG